>LOEQ01009162.1:46352-70625 GCA_001685075.1 Bramus lutescens
CCCCCCCCAAAAAAAAACACTGTATAGACAGCATAAAGGAAGACTGTGGAACCTTCAGTATGACATTAACACAAGCACCTATTACAGCCCAGAATAGGAACAACTGAAGAACCACCACAGATGTGCTACCCATGCATGCTAAAGCATTGCTGGGGCATAAATAATGATGGTGATGGTGATGATTATGTATATGCTTGTGTAAGGTGTTTCTCCTCCATTGATTTCCTAGTCTGGGGTTATTTATTTCTTGTGTTTTCTTAGGTGTGGTTAACTACTTCAGGTTGGATTTTTCCTTCTAGCACCTTCTTTAGGATTAGATTTGTCAATATATATTCCTTAATTTTTTTTAGCATGGATTGACTTATTTTCTTCATCTATAGTGATTGAAATTTTTTCTGAGTACAACAGTTTAGCCTGGTATCTGTGGTTTCTTAGCATCTGTAGAACATACATTCAGGCCTTCCTGGCTTTTACAGTCTCCATTTTGAATTAAGGACTTATACTATTCAATCTGTGTTTATATGTACCTTCTATATTTTTCTTTCAAATTTTATATTTTGCTTTTGTTCTGTAAATTCAATATTCTCATTTTATGTTCAAAATATAACCTCTTTTCTCTAACAGTGTAGTTGGTATTTTGTTTTCTTTTATTTTTATAGGCATCTACTTCATTCAGTTAGGAAAATTTTCTTCTATGATTTTGTGAAAAACCATTTCTAGATCTTTGAGCTCGGTCTCATTTCCTTTTTCTATTCCTATTATTCTTAGATTTAGTTTTTCCATGGTGTCACACATTTTTACATGTTTCATGTCAGATTTTTAAATATTAACTCTTTTTTCATTGAGGAAAATATTTCTTCTATCATGGTTTTAGTGCTAGAGAGTCTATCTTTGATTTCTTAAACTCTGTTGATGAAGCTTTCCTCTGAAACCCATCTTCAAGTTCCCAAGTTTTTCATTTCCAGCTTTTCCTCAGTTTGGATTTTCTTTAATAATTCTATTTCCACTTTTAGATCTTTGATTTGTTTTATTCATTCGCTTCCACTGTTTGTATTTGCAATGATGTCTTTATGGTACTTATTAATTTCTTCTTAAATACATCTATCATATTCATAAATGCCATCTTTAAGGAGTTTGTCAAAAGTGCCTAAGCTATGTTACAATACTTAGGGCTTACTGTGGTAGAGTTGTTGGACTGTAGTGGAGACATATTCTCCTGGCTGTTATTGTGTTTTTACATGGGCATCTAGCTGTCTGCTTTGGAATGATTATTAATCCACATTCTAATATATTGTCTAATCTTTGTTGGGTAGGTGTTTTACTTTTTGGTTTCTTATGACTTCTCTTGTTCTTAGGAGAGTGTCTTCATTGCTTGTTTTTCAGTGTGCAATTCTTTTGAGATCCTGAAAAGTGTTGCCACTAGGTGTTTCAGGTAAAATGTGTTTTTAGTTATCTAGAGCTGTCATTTAGGAATAGGAATGGACTGGAGAAGAATACTGTGGGTGTTCAGATATGGTAGAAAAGCATAGTTTTGAATCAGGATATGCCCAGTCTCCAAGAGTTGGGAGCAGAGGGTAGGAGAGGCCACAATGAGTAGCGTTCTTCCAGGATGGGGCTGATAATGGGGTATTATATTTGGAGGAAAGGAGAGAGAATGAAGATGTTAAGCTCATGTCCCTGTTTTGTTAGTCTACTTCTTTTCTTGAAGATTTTGCTGGTAACTTAACAGAAAATGTCCCAGTTCACAGCAGGTGGTCTGGCAAGGAGATGGAGTTGAGACATGGAGATCAAATTTAAAGGACATGAGGGAGAGGTGAAAATCTACAGTTACACTACCTGCTTCTTTTGCCAGACAGGCTTGCAGGCTTCCAGGGAATCCCTGCTGAAGTTTGAGACTGGGATAAGTAATTAGGAATGCATAAAAATGTTGGAGTGTAGGATCTGTGTGAACTACTGGAGGCAGGCCAAAGAAGGGAGGTGAGACAACAATAGTTGGTCTGCTGCAGAGCTAGAGGTGAGACTGGGGGATTGCATTTGGTGTAGAGAAGGGTTAGGTGATGATCTACTCTAAGCTTTTTTCTTTTTCACTGTTCTTTGTGACCTGTGTTTACCCAGGAAATGACTGCTGGTGTTGGAAATTGGGATAATAGAATAAGTAGGGGAAAAGAAGACTGTGGGAGAGCTGCATAATTCACTGGAAATGTGGCACAGAGAGGAAAAGGTGACTACATCAGGTCTTCTGCTACAGAGTTGGTAATTATATTTAGAGGAGAAGAGGGAGAGGGGAAAATATGCAATTAGACTACCTGAATCTCTGGCCAGAGTGGCCTGTAGGTTACCAGTAAGCGTCTGTTGAACTCTGAGGTTAGGATAAACGGATGAATCTGGGGAAATGTGGTCTGCTACAGAGCTGGAGATGAACCTGAGAGATTAGATTGTGCGGACTTGAGGGCAAGGTGAAGATTGAAATGTATCTTGCCTGCTTTCCTGGATTTATTCCACTTTTGTATTTTAATATACACCTATATATTTATGCAATTAACATACCATATATGCACAAAGCTTTTAAATAATTGATTATATCAAGTTAATAAAATTAATTATACTATAAGGAAATATTGTTTTAATTCTGAAGATAGAAATTCAATCATACAAATCCAAGTAAATGTTACAATGCAAGTTATCTTTTTTCATCAAAAATAAGTTCAAAACATGGTGAACCTATGGACTTAGTTTAAGGTTCAGCAATAATAAATTATTGATTTAAATTGCATATTAAACTTAATGTGATTAAACTGGCATATATAATTTGACAATTTATCAATATATAATTAATTTTAGTGTTTTAACACTAAATAAAGAAAATTGTGCTTTCCATCAGTTTTTTCTTGTTTAAATATGTGCTCTTAAAAGAAGTCATACATCTATAAGATTTTATTTTGATCTTATAATTATTATAACTTTTTTATATTTTTGTCATTTACCATTGCAAATGCCCTAGAATTTTATTATTTTGAGCAAAAACTATACATATTTGAAAATATATATTAGGAAACATTGTCCTGTGTTTTTTAAATAAAATTATCAATTTAAGCTTTACCTTATTCTTGGTAAAATCATAAACATCTAAAATATTAGGAGCATCAGTTATGACTAACTGCATGATTTCTTTTTTGCATCCTATGTTTTATGACATTCTGTTGTTCCATTTCTTTGCCATCCATTAATGATAACTAATTCCACTGAGGCTTTAGGCTTGAGTAATCTATGAAGGATGACACTATGTAAATTCTGTTCATAAAACTAAGAGCATTAATTTTGCAGATACATTAGCAGTTAAAACCACTTTTAGCTATATATTCAGTGGCATAGTATCTGATGCCTGACATATTGCAGTAATTTTATGAGTTGTCGTATTAGCAAATATGGAAATCTAGAAGAATATATTGACTAAAATGATATCTCAAAACTTTTTTAAAAGCACACATTCCTCATAATTTTGCTTGTGTATCTAATATAAAAACAAGTGAATTGAGTATATTGTAATAATTAAATGTTAAGGCATAAAGCATAAATTACTTGCATTTAAAGCCTAGCTTCATTATGAATAAATGTCATTAGGGAAGTCAGTTTTCAGTGTGACTCAGTTTCTCTGCCTGAGAAAATAAAATATAGTCTTGGACATTAGATAAGCTAAACAATTGATATACTCTAGGATACAAATTCAAAAGTAGATAACAGTTTTACCAGAGGATATACCAGATCTAGGGACCCCAGCCCCTGCAGCTGCACTAAGAAACCCAGGTTCTTAGTTGGCAGGCTGCCAACTAAATCAATCTAAGCTTGCACAATAACCCCAAACTCTATAGAACATTTTACCTAAACACAAAAATTGCCTTCTTCTCAGCATTTCATGGATACTTCTCCAAAACTGACAATATACTCAGATAAAAAAACATACAAAAAATTTAAAAATTTCCCTGTATGTTATCAGACCACCATGGATAAAAGGTGAATTTCAACAACAAAAACAACAGAAAGCCTACAATCTTATGAAAACTGAATGAATATCTATTGAGTTACCACAGAGTAGAGGAATAAATAAGGAAATTAAAGATTTACTAGATTTCAATAAAAATGAATATGTAACATACCAAAATTCATAAGAAAAAGTGAAGTTGGTGTTAAGAGGAAAACTCTAAATTCTAAATGCCTTCATGAAGAATATGGAGAGATTTCATAACAAAGACTTAACAACCCTCCTGAAAGAAAGTTCTAGAACAAGAAGAAGCGAACACACCCAAGAGAAGTAAAGGGCAGGAAATAAACTGAAAGCTAAAATCAATGAAATATAAACAAAGAGAACAATACATAGAAACAAAGAGTTGGTTCTTCTGGAAAATCAACAAAATAGATAAAACCTTATCCAAACTAACTAAAAGGTGGAGAGAGAATATGCAAATTAATAAAATCAAAATTGAAAAGGGGTACATAACAAGAAACTCTGAGGGAATCCTGAGAATAATTAGGTCATATTTCAAAGTCCTGTACTATGCAAGATTAGAAATTCTAAAAGAAAAAAACAAATTTCTTGATAAATACTTGTCAAAGTTAAATATAGATCCAAAAAAAATTTAAATAGACCTATAACCCCAATGGACATATGGTGTTGGAAATCCATCTGTCTGTGTGTTGCTTTTATTGGTTGTTATATAAAGAAACTGCCTTGGCCTTTTGATAGGGCAGAACTTAGGCGGAGTAGACAGAATTGAATGCTGGAAGAAAGAAGGGCACAGTTAGAGAGCTGCCATGGAGCTGCCAGGTCAGACATGCTGAACTTTTCCCAGTAAGCCACGACCTCGTGGTGACATAGAGATTAATAGAAATGGGTTGAATCAAGATGTGAGAGCTAACCAATAAGAGGCTAGAGCTAATGACCCAGACAGTGTTTAAATAAATACAGTTTCTTTGTGATTATTTCAGGGGTTACGCTAGCTGGGAGGCCGGGACAAAACAAAGGGACCCGCACTCCTACTACAGACATAGAAATGGTCATTAAAAGTGTGGCAACTAATAAGAGCTCCAATTCAGCAGGTTTTAGCAGATAATTCTATGAGACTTTCAAATAAGAGCCAATACTAATACTCCTCAAGTTATTATACAAATAGTAACAGAAGGAACATTGCCAAATTCTTTCTTTGAGGTGATAGTTACTCTGACACTCAAACTACACAAATTCAACAAAGAGAAAATTGCAGACTAATTACACACATTAAAATTGATGCAAAAATAATCAAAAATACTGACAAACACAACACCCCCCCAAAATAAAAAAGATACTCTACCATGATCATGTAAGCTTTATCCCAGAGATGCAGAGATGGTTCAAAATGTGAAATTATTCCTCCATATAAACAAATTGAATTAAAAAAAACCCACATGATCATCTCATTAGATGATTAAAAAGCCTTTGGGAAAATCCATCACCCCTTCATGATAAAAGTCTTGGAGAGATCAGGGATAAAATGGACATACCTAATCATGATTAAAGGAACATATAACAAGCCAATTTCTAACATTCAATTAAATTGAAAAAAACTCAAATCATTCCTCTAAAATCAGAAAAAAGACACTGTTGTACACTATCTACAAACTTATTCAATATAGTGCTTGAGGTTCCAGCTAGAGTAATAAGACATATAAAAGAAATTAAGGGAATACAAATCAGAAAGGAAGAAGTCACAGTATTATTCTTCACAGATGATATGATAAAACGTCTAAGAAACCTCAAAAAATTTTACCAGGAAACTCCTATAGTTGATGCATACCTTTAGTCAAGTGGCAGAATACAAAATTAACTCAAAAACATCAATAGTTATAATTTAACATAAAAATGTTAAATCAGCTAAGAAAGAAATCAGGGAAACATCATCCTTCACAATGTCCTCAAATAATATAAAATATCTTAATGTAACTCTAGCCAAGTCAGTGAAAGACCTGTGTGACAAGAATATCAAGTCTTTAAAAAAAAATTTAAGACAATATTAGAAAGCTGATAAATTCAATTCTGTCACTGAAAAAATCTCAAATGCAAGTGAATAAAAGACCTTAATGTAAATTTTAGATGCACTGAACCCCATAGAAGAGAAAGTAGGAAATAGCATTGAATGCAGTGGCACAGGAGACAACATCCTAAACAAGACACCAACAATGCAGATAGTAAGATCAACACTTAGGGACCTCATGAAACTAAATAGTTTCTGTAAAGCACAGGACACTGCCAATAGGACACAATGTAACATTCAGGATGAGAAAATATTTTCACAAATTCAACATCTAACAGGGGGGCTGATTTCCAAAATATATATTGAAAAAACACTCAGTAATGTAGATATTCACAGATACCTGTTCAGAAAAATGGTCATTTTCACATTATTAATTCTATCAATCTTTAAGCATGTGTGTGCATGTCTACCTTCATAATTTCTAGTGTCTTTATCTCTTTCTGCAGAAGTTTAAAGTTTTCACTGTGGTTTTCTTCACTTCCTTGATTAGGTCATTTCAAGGTATTTTATTTTCTTTGTAGCTATTTTGAATGGGAATATGCCTATGATCTTTTTTCCTGTATATTTATTTTAGGTATATAGAAAGCTATTTATCTGTTCAAGTTGATTCTTTATCCTGCCACAATTATAAACTTATTTATCATTACTAGAATTTTCATCTCATTCTTCACTTAAAAAAACTACAACATAATAACTATCCTCAAATTTGTATGGAAACACAAAAGATCCTAGAGAGCCAAAACATTCTTGTTCAAAAGACCAAAGCTGGAGGGTTTGTCACTCTAGATCTCAAGATGTGTCTCATAGCCATAACAATAAAAACAATATAGTAATGGCAAAACAAATAGACACATAGACCAATGAAAAAAATGTAGACAAAAATACAAGTACACATACATTCAGCCATTTAAGAGTTGAAAAATGTCAAAAAATATAAGGTGGAAAAAGAAAGGATTTTCAAAATTGATTCTGGAAAAACTGTATGTTCACACATCGAAGAATGAAATTAGGCCAGCATCTAACACCTTGATCCTTTCCAAAAACTGTAAATGAATCAAAGACAATATATACCATAATTCCTCTCTTCATTTGTCTGTTGATTGGTAGTAGATCAAATACTTAGATTGCCCCAGACAGATTGATAAAGATCAGCAAAATAACCTACAACAAATAATAGAAGGCATTTTGGGAAATGGTAAAATACATGTCATATATATATATGNTTTCTGGACAACAACATGGGCAGTATCCTACATGATAAAGGTATGGAGAAAAAATTCCTGATTGAGATTCCATTAGTACAATAATTGAAGCCTACAATTAACAAGTAAGTCTTCATGAACCTAAAACTTTCTGAATAACTACAGAAATAACCAACCAACAATGTGAGGTGTAGGTACACAGAATGTGAGGGAATCTTTGTCAGTTATAGTTTTGACAGAGGATTATTAGCCAGAATATGTAAAGAAGTAAAACAACAGTAACAGTACCAAAAAAAATTATCAGTTGAGCCATTCAAAATAAATGGCCTGGGACCTGAACAGAGAGTTCTCAATAAAAGAAAAAAATCCTAAGAAATATCTTTTAAAATGTTCCTTTTCCCTACCAATTAGACAAATGTAACTCTGAAGAGGTTTGAGACTTCATCTTACTCAAATTGGCAAAGATCAACAACACAACAGGCAAAATGTGCTGGAGGTGAGTTGAGGAAAAGGAAACCTTCATTCACTGTTGATCAGATTGCAAATGGGTATCCAGACTGCAAATCAGCGTGAATTCAGAAAATGTGAAAAATAAATGGATGACATTACCAGGCTATACTGCCCTTTGGTATACGCCCAAACGGCTTTACATCCTATTCAACAGACACTTGCTCAGACATAATCATTGTTGCTTTATTCACAATAACTAGGAAATGAAACCAACTTAAGTGTCCTTCAAACTAATTCTTAATGGCCTATTATGGAATCACTGTTTTTGATTAATTTGGCCCCTTTCTTTCTTTAAAATTGCTTTATCATATTTAGTAGGAATTGTGACATATTTTAACTGATTTTCACTTTTGTGAATTTTGAAAGTTACATAAATATTTCTTCTTAAAATGGAATATGGAATTTTCATTTCTTAATTGCTATGATTGTCTAATTTTGTTTTTTATCAGCTTAAATTCTTATTTTCAAACTCATTATCTATATTCACAGGTTGACAATAGGAACATATATTTAAAATTGAATTTCCCTGAGAAAGTTCAGGAAGTATAAGTGCCCTATCAGTAGCTTTTTAAGTAAGCTTATTATGTATATATATAATTTTACAAACAGCAAAGTGTTCATAATAGTGAAGAATTCAGCAGGTCTAGAAAGTGTAAAGGGAAAGCTATATAGAACTTCAGATGCAAAAACGTCCCTTACTACAATCTCCAGATGCCTTTATTCTAGTGCGGACACTTGCTCATCTTTTTGTGCTATCACATTGTGATAAAAAACAAGGAACAAATTTATAGAGAAAATAAGTGCTAGTGTTATGGCTTGGCAGTCAGATAATGCCAAGTAGCAAGTCATGTTCTTAGTACTAAAGGACATGTGTTTTCTAAAATAGGAATTGTAATCCCACTGTTCTCTCTATGTGAATTTAACCTTTAGAATTAGAAGGCTTGAACTCCTGTAAATGAACTAATGCTTTGTGTAAACTACACAAAACAGATGGGATAGTGTTCTAAGAAGCAAATTTAAATATAAAGACCATTTCTGTACCTACAAAAGTTGATGTATTACCTCAAAGGATGAATCCAAGTTTAACAAACCAAACGATGCTACCATAAGTTCTGGCACAATTTCCAAGCAGACAAGTATTTTTTTTTATTTTCAAATGTTCACATTATTATAATACTAAAAGGTGGTATGCAGTGGATGTAAATTTTGAAATTTTCTGAGAGTTAAAGATAGATCTTTATGGCACTATAAAATTGGACTTAAATGTTTCATTCCCAGGTTAATTAAAGGCTTTTCATAGTTTTCATTTTTGATGATTAATGATAGAAAAAAACAGAAGATATTTAAAAAAAAACATCAGTAGTTCTTTTAATATTAGTTATGTTTAAAAAGAAAACTTTAGTTGAAAATATTGTTTCCTGACGTAATTATAATTTTAAAATTTATTTTAGTGTCATATCTTTTCTAAAGTACTTTTCTAAAGAAAGGTACTTTCATAATTATTAAAAATTCTCAGCTATTGGAACAATGTATGTTAAAAATTTCCAACTTTTGGCAAGCAGCAGACATCATTGTTATTAAAATCATTACCTGAAGCTCTTACTGAAGAGGTTTTAGCAGTGGTAGAAAAGAGGCAATATTAAATCAACAGCTTTAAAAAGTCTGTGTTATGCTTTTCCTCACAGAAGGGTAATGTCAAATGAATGAGAGAAATAGATGCTTCTCCCTCATTTCCACAAACATAAATAAAATATCAAGTAACAAGAATGAGGGTAGGGAAGTGAAAACCACAATGTGTTTCAGAGTCACAAGCAATGAGACATCCATACAATCACAAATACTGCCCTGTCTTTAACTGCATTTCCTCTTTTTGAACAAGAATCATCTACTGAAAGACAACAAACTATGAGGCAATGACAGTGCAACCACTTATGTACTGTTTGGGCTGCTTTCTAAATCAAGGAAAACCTATTTCATTATACAAATCAAAGTGGTGGATGCACAAAGATTATTTTCTAAACATTTTTTTGTTTGTGGTTTTAGTTTTTCATTTAATTAAAATATAATTACACAATTTTCTTAATTTTCTAATGTATCTCTTCTCCCTCTAACCTTTTTTGTGCCCCTAATTCCTTCACAAATTTATGGTTTCTTATTTTTTATTATTGTTACATACTTATACATTAATAAATACAAATAGGCAATTTAATGTATGAGTATATATTTAGGGCTGATTACTCCAAATTAGATAACCATTAGGTAAGTACTCATATGGGGGAAGAGTATGTCTCCCCTTCTGCGCAGATTAAATTACCTGTAGTTATTCAAATAGGGTGTGATTTCCCTCAGGCATGCTATTCAGGTATTGTGTAAGCAGTCCAATTTTTGAGATTTCACAGGTTTAAGTTCACTTTTTTATTTAGAAGATACAATTCTGTAGCAGACCTCTTCATTTTCTGGTTTTACAATCTTTCTGCATCCTCTTCTGCATTGGTCAATGGGTCTAGGACTCTGGGAGTTACCTTGAAGATTTATCATTTGTGACTGAAATTTAGCTTTCACCAAAGATCTCTATTGTCTGAAAAAAAAAGAAACCTCTGATGAATTCCAGGAACTACACATGCATACATACATGCATACATATATACATACACAAAGGTAAGTATTTAAAATTCATTTAGTAATGATATCGGGTTGGGAAAGTGACAATAGTAGGTTTTCCTCTGAAATCTATAAGCTAAGAACCCACAGGTGATGGAGCAGGCTTGTAGTACCAAGCATGATTCCTCTCCAGTTGCATGGGTTATAAAAGACATAACTGCCACCATTGTGCTTTTATGGATTAATGAATCTCCATATCTAGCTCTGGAAAATGTGGTCAGAAATTACAAATTCCTGGTTTACTTCAAAGTCAGAAACCCTTTTGATTCTGCAACTCAAATGCTCACTCTACAGACTTGCACTACCATGCCTGACTGCAAATGTATTTAAGACAAATTCTATGATTCATTTAGAAGTATGACAATTTAATGCTGCAGTGAAGTCTCACAATACAAATTCTAGCATTTAGCCAAAGTTACTGAAGCCTTTTCAAAAAATGCAAGCTCTCATATTATATACTTAAAAATTATACCTAATAATCTTTTCCTCCGCACTGCTTATCAAACTAGTAGCATGCTAACACTGTTATTTAATAATACTAAAAAACAGTGATAATGGGAATATAGAATTTTGAGTCAAAAAAACCTGACTAATGCCTTCATTACTATAATAGGAATGAAGTCATTAACTCTATAAGCTTAAGAAGCAGGAGAAGATTCTAAAGAGATGTCTATATATACCATATTGCTTTTGCAGAGGATCTGAGATTGTTTTCTGGAACCCATGTGGTAGGACAGAATCATTCATAATTGAAGTTCCAGGCAATCAATTGCCATATTCTAACCTCCATGGGTATCAGACACATACATGATACATATACAACTATGCAGGCAATAAGCTTATACAAGTAGAATAAAATTGAAAAAACAACATTTTAATGTATCAGGGAAAGACAGCAGTGGTGAGCTATGTCTTCACTGATAGCATGATCAACTCAGTGGGAGGTGGTGCTGTGTGAATTCCAGCTTATCAGTGGCTACCTAGTAAATCCTTATCTTAAAAAATTTACACACAAACATGCATACACACACACATAGGAAGTTGGGATAAGAAGTCATAAACCTAATGCCACAATTTTAATCATATATAGACTATTGGATGCAGTAAATTTATAAACCAAGATTGACATGGTGATGTGTGATTTCCCTCTGTATGCTGTGATTACCATTAATGAATTAAAAAACTTCTTTGGACCTATAGCTGGGCAGAACTTAGGTAGGCGAGGAAAACTAAGTTGAATTTTGAGAGAAAGTAGGTGGAGTCAAGAGAGAATCTATGTAGCTATGCCTGACACAGATGCTGGGAATTTACCTGGTAAGCTACTGTCACGTGATAATATGCAGATTAATAGAAATGGGTTAGATTAATATGAAAGAGTTACCCAATTAGAAGCTAAAGTTAATGGGCCAAGCAGTGATTTAATTAATACAGTTTCTGAGTGGTTATTTCGGATTTGAGCAGCCAATTAGCCAGAATTCCTAAGCAGTCTTTCCACAACAAATTGGTGTCCAATGAAACAAGCAGCCTCCTCCAAAAAAATGGCATGCCAACATGGTCGACTAAATCCATGCAAAACCTGAAAGAGCTGGAAAAGCAATTTTAACAACTAAAAATCAAAGTTTAGCTGCATTTATTTTCCCAAATGGGCTTTGCTTGCAGGTGGAACACTGTAGCTCCTTTAAGAGAGGTTTTCCTGATTCCACAGAAGTAGGAAAAACGCCACACAGTTTTGAAATGCCAGATTTCTGGGTGATGCTGCCAGCGCAAACTCTGGCTCTTTCAGGATAAAAAGCATTTGGATGGGGTTTGTGACAAGTATGCTGTGGCTTGCTTGATGGCAATGTGGACCACCTGTGAGCCTGGAAGTGGGACAGTGTGCATGGATCTCTGTAGCAAAGCAGGAAGTACCATATATACTCTAGCAATGTCACAACTTAGATTTTTAAACTCTTAGCATTATAAGAAGAACTTCTGGTCAGAAAATAATTACACATATGCAATAAAGACACATCCAGATTTAAAAAAAAGACCTATAAGTAGGTCACAGTGTTGCATAAATGTATGTAGGATTGGGAGAGAGAAGAAAAAGAATATAGACAATTATAAAAAGAACTAAATGATTCAACAAAAAGATAAAGTCTTTAAAAAGATAGAGTACATACAGTCATAGATTAAAAGGAGTAAAAAAATAAGCCATATGAAGATGGAAAAATCACAGAGTCTGGATTATGTATATTTTATTTTCTTGAATTTTTTGACTGGGAAGGAGCTAAGTACAGAGAGACATTTCATTATAGGGGCTGCTTAGCTAAAACAACATATATATCTTAAANATATCTTAAAGGTATCTTGATTTCAAAATATGGATCTAAGGATATGTTGCTTTGAAAAAAAAGTTCTTCTTTTGTTTCCACAGAGGATGAGAACCTGTACAATCCTTCCAGACTAGTGTGGTTTGATGGACTAAGATCCCCTGAAAGGTTTCTTAGAACACCCCTCAAAAAATTACTTTGCCTAATAAACAACAGGAAGAATTCCAGACAGAACTTTGCCCATATTCCAAAATATTGTCTATATATGTTTCTTTATATTTAAAGGGTGATATACTATAGAGATTTGCAATGTTGTAGATCTTGGTTTATTGATAAAAATTTAAGGTTAATTTTGTTTTATTGTGTATACATATATATTTCTATTCTTAATTGATGTATTGTGTTTGTGCAGATCATTTAAAATATAATGTAATAGATAGTCATCTATATTATTCAAGTTTGTAATCATGTTAGTTAGGTTTTCTAGATGTACAAAGATGTATTTCATATGGATTTGCATTCTTTAAATGTTTCATAGACTACAGAATATGGCATTTAATATGTTTGAGAATTTAGGACTTTTCATGACAATGAGACACATCTGCTCCTGGCAGCACCAATAACTTTAAGAAAAAGAACATGGAAAAGTCTCTTCATGGAGTTGATTAACCATTTTGGCAAGAAACTGCTCTTGCCTGAACTGCTTGATGAACTAGACATGTAGGACCCATAGCGAAATGACTGCTGAACTTGCCTAAAGGTGAGACCATTCTTCAGGGTTCCTGCTTCATGAAAAAGTCTGTCAGACATTCTGAAGGATACAGAAGAAAATTACTGACAAACAGCCAATATAGTCAGACCTGTCTTTGAAATTTCCTGCTTCATGGAAAAGTCTGCTGGATACTATGGGCCTGTAGGCTAAAGATGAATGCCCCAATGGTACAGAAGAACTTTGGGTGACTGTCCAAATAGCAGGATGTCTCTGTCAATTCTAGAGGTTTGAAAGTTGCTTACAATAAACTTATTGTTTACTTAGGTAATATTATTTCCTTCTGGACTATTTGATGGAGTTGAAGAATTTATATCTATATTTATAGTTTTCCTTAATTATGAGGAAAGATAGATATAAATATTGTAACTGCAATTCTTGCTAGATAACTGTTTTGTTATATGTAATTTTACTGTGCTGAAGTTAAAACCTTCCTTTTTATTTCAACAAAAAGGGTAGGTGATGTGGGATTTCCTCTGTATGCTGTGATTATCATTAATGAATAAAAAAACTGCTTTGGACCTATAGCAGGGCAGAACTTAGGTAGTTGGGGAAATCAAAGCTGAATTCTGGGAGAAGGGAGGTGGAGTCAAGAGAGAAGTTATGTAGCCCTGCCAGAGACAGATGCTGGGAACTTACTCATTTACCATTAAGCCATTGCCATGTGGCTATACATAGATTACTTAAAATGGGTTAAATCAAAATGTAACTGTTAGCCAATAAGAAGCTAGAGCTAATGGGCCAAGCAGTGATTTAATTAATAGATTCTGTGTGGTTATTTGGGGTCTGAGCTTCTAAGTGGCCTGAAAGACCAAGCGGCCTTCCCAAAACAATACAGTATTAAATCAGTAACAGGCATATTTAGCAATCAGATGCAAATATAAAAGGAAGTGTCATTGTCTGGCAATTTCTACCTTGCTGACCTCATGTATGTCATTATTTTGCATGTTGCTATTGCAGAAGAGCTAATAAATTGCTAAAAATATTAATATTTATGCCTTTGACTGAGAAAATGTAGAATTTAGATATGGTCATAAACTACTAAAGATGTGTTGAGAATTCGTATCAAAACTCTACCGAAGAACTCCTACAGCTGATAAATACCTTCAGTGATGTGGCAGGTTCCAAAAAGTCAGTTCAAGCAGTAGGGATAAATCCTGATATCACTGCCAGTAGTCCTGCAGTCTTCCCCAGCCATGCAACTGACAACCATATTCGAGGGAGTAGTTTGGTCCTATGCTTGTTCCTTCCCAAGGATGTTTGTGTTGGGGAGATCCAATTAACTAAGGCAGTCTGTTTCAGTGGGTGTACCCATCACAATCTTGACCTCTTTGCTCATATTCTCATTCCTCCTACTCTTCAACCGGGCTTTGTGAGCTCAATCGAGTGCTCTGATGAAGGTCTCTCCTCTTTTTCCATCAGTTGCCAAATGAAGGTTCTATGGTGATATTTAATATATTCATCAGTCTGAATACAGGGTAAGGCAAGTTCAGGCACCCTCTCCTCTATTACTTAAGGTCTTATCTGGTGTCATCCTTGTGTATTCCTGGGAATTTCTCTAGTGCTAGGTTTCTTGCTAACCCATAATGGCTACCTCAATCAAGATATGTCTTTTCTTGCTCTCATTTCTGTCCTTCCTCTATCTTGACTATCCTGTTCCCTCAAGTTTCTCTCATGCCTCCCCCTTTTCCCTCCTCTTCACCTTCCAACTGCCTTTATCCCTCTATTCCTATACTCCCAATTTTGTCAAGTCATCCTGTCTATTTTGATTTTCCAGGTAGATCTCTGTATGTTTTCCTTAGGGGTCACCCTTTTACTTAGCTTCTCTAGAATCATGAAATATAAGCTCAACATCCTTTGTTTATGGATAGTATCCACTTATGCATGAGGACATACCATATTCATCTTTTTGGTTCTTGGTTACCTCATTCAGGATGGTGTTTTCTAGCTTCATCTATTTGCATGCAAAATTCAAGATGTCATTATTTTTTACAGCTGAGTAGTAGTACTCTAATGTGTAAATGTGCCCCATTTTCTTTATTCATTCTTTGGTTGAGGGGCATCTAGGTTGTTTCCAGATTCTGGCTATTACTAATAATCCTGCTATGGACATAGTTGAACAAATGACTTTGTAGCATGACTGAGCATATTTTAGATGTAGGCCCAAGAATGTCATTGCTGGATCCTGACATAGGTTGATTCCTGATTTTCTGAGAAACTGCCATACTGATTTCCAAATTGGCTGTACAGATTTGCATTCTCACTGGCAATAGATGAGTGTTCCCCTTAATCACATCCTCTCCAGCATAATCTATCATTGGTGTTTTTGATCTTAGCCATTCTGACAGGTGTAAGATGGTATCTCAGAGTTGTTTTGATTTGCAATTTCCTGATGGCTAAGTATATTGTACATTTCCTCAAGTGTCTTTTGAACATTTCAATATTCTTGTGTTGAAAATTTCTTTTTAGTTCTGTACCTCATTTTGTAATTGGGTTATTTAGAATTTTAATGTCTAGTTTCTTAAGTTCTTTATATATTTTACATATCAGTCCTTTGTTTGATGTTGGGCTTGTAAAGATCTTTTTCCATTCATTATGCTGTTTTTTTTGTCTTATAGACTATATCCTTTGCTATATAGAAGCCTTTCAGTTTCAGGAGGTCCCATTTATTTATTGTTGCTCTCAGTGTCTGTGCTGCAGGGATTATATATAGGAAGTAGTCTCCTGTGCCGTTGCGTTTAAGGCTACCTCCCACTTTCTCTTCTATCAGGTTCAATGTGATCTGATTTATATTGTGGTCTTTAATCCATTTGGACTTGAGTTTTGTGCATGATGATAGATATAGATCTATTTTCATCCTTTTATATGTTGGTATCCAGATATGCCATCAATATTTGTTAAAGATGCTATTTTTCCCATCATATCATTTTAGTTTCTTTTTCAAAGATCAGGTGTTCGTAGGTGTGTGAATTAATATCCAGGTCTTCAGTCAATTCCATTGATCAACCTCTGTTTTTATGCCAGTACCAAGCAGTTTTCTCTAGTGTAGTTCTGTTATAGAACTTGATGTCAGGGATGGTGATGCCTCTGGAAGTTCATTTATTGTACAGGATTGTTTTGGCTATCCNTAGCCATTCTGACAGGTGTAAGATGGTATCTCAGAGTTGTTTTGATTTGCAATTTCCTGATGGCTAAGTATATTGTACATTTCCTCAAGTGTCTTTTGAACATTTCAATATTCTTGTGTTGAAAATTTCTTTTTAGTTCTGTACCTCATTTTGTAATTGGGTTATTTAGAATTTTAATGTCTAGTTTCTTAAGTTCTTTATATATTTTACATATCAGTCCTTTGTTTGATGTTGGGCTTGTAAAGATCTTTTTCCATTCATTATGCTGTTTTTTTTGTCTTATAGACTATATCCTTTGCTATATAGAAGCCTTTCAGTTTCAGGAGGTCCCATTTATTTATTGTTGCTCTCAGTGTCTGTGCTGCAGGGATTATATATAGGAAGTAGTCTCCTGTGCCGTTGCGTTTAAGGCTACCTCCCACTTTCTCTTCTATCAGGTTCAATGTGATCTGATTTATATTGTGGTCTTTAATCCATTTGGACTTGAGTTTTGTGCATGATGATAGATATAGATCTATTTTCATCCTTTTATATGTTGGTATCCAGATATGCCATCAATATTTGTTAAAGATGCTATTTTTCCCATCATATCATTTTAGTTTCTTTTTCAAAGATCAGGTGTTCGTAGGTGTGTGAATTAATATCCAGGTCTTCAGTCAATTCCATTGATCAACCTCTGTTTTTATGCCAGTACCAAGCAGTTTTCTCTAGTGTAGTTCTGTTATAGAACTTGATGTCAGGGATGGTGATGCCTCTGGAAGTTCATTTATTGTACAGGATTGTTTTGGCTATCCTAGGTTTTTAGTTTTTTCCATATGAAGTTGATTATTGTTCTTTCAAGGTCTGTGAAGAATTTTGTTGGCATCTTGATGGGGATTGCATTGAATGTATAGATTGCTTTTGGTAGGGTTGCCATTTTTGCTATGTTGATCCTACCTATCCACGATCATGGGAGATCTTTCCATTTTCTAGTATCTTCTTCATTTCTTTCCTCAAAGACTTAAAGTTCTTGTCAAATAGGCCTTTTACTTCTTTGGTTTGTGTTACCCCATAATATTTTATGTTATTTGTGGTTATTGTGAAAGGTGATGTTTCTCTTGATTTTTTTCTCAGCTTCTTTATTACTTATATAAAGAGTGCTACTGATTTTTTAATTGATCTTAAATCCTGGAACATTAGTCAATATATTTATCAGTGGTAGGAGTTTCTTGGTAGAGTCTATGGGGTTACTTATATATACTCTCATATCGACTGCAAAGAAGAAATATTTGATTTTTCCGTTCCAATTTGAGTCCCCTTGATCTCCTATAGCCTTCTTTCCTATAGCCTGAACATTAAGAACTATTTTGAAGAGATATGGAGAGATGGGACAGTCTTGTGTTGTTCCTGATTTTAGTGGAATCACTTTGAATTTCTCTCCATTTCATTTGATAATGGATGCGTGCTTGCTGTGTATTGCTTTTGTGATGTTTAGATATGCTTTTTTGTATCTCTGATCTCTCCAAGCACTTTATCATGAAGGGGTGTTTGATTTTGCTGAATGATTTTTCAGCATCTAATGAGATGATAATGTGTTTTTTTCTTTCATTTTATTTATATAATGGATTACATTGATAGATTTTTGTAAGTTGAACCACCCTGCATCTCTGGGAAGCCAAAATGATCATGTTGTATGAATTTTTTTTTTGTTTGGATGTGATCTTGGATTTGGTTTGACAGTATTTTATTGAGTATTTTTGTATCTATGTTTATTATTGAGATTAGTCCGTAATTTTTTCTTGGTTGAGTCTTCTTGTGGTTTTTGGTATCAGAGTAACTTCAGTCTCATAAATAGAGTTTGGCATTTTTCCTCCTGTTTCTATTATGTAGTACATTTGAAAAACATTGGTAGTATCTCAGAAAGCCTACAAAATCATGGAAATTGAACAGTGAACTACTTAACCACCCCAGGTTAAAGAAGAAATAAAGACAGAAATTAAAGACTTTCTAGAATTCAACAAAAATGAAGGCAGAACATACCCAAACTTATGGGACACAATTAAAGCAGTGCTAAGAAGAAAGTTCATAGCACTAAGTGTCCACATAAAGAAAATGGAGAAAGCTCACAACATTGACTAAATAACATACCTGTAAGCTCCAGAACAAAAAGAAGCAAACTCAACTAGGAGGAGTGGAAGACAGGAAATAATCAAATTGAGGGCTGAAATCAACAAAATAGAAACACAGAAAACAATACAAAAAATCAATGAGACAAAGAGCTGGTTCTTTGAGAAAATCAACAAGATAGACAAAGCTTTATCCAAACTAATCAATAGGCAGAGAGAGCTCTTCCAAAATGACAAAATCAGAAATGAAAAGGGGGACATAACAAGAGACAATGAGTAAATTCATAGAACATTAGGTCATACTACAAAAACCTGTACTCTACAAAATTCAAAAATGTAAAAGAAATAGACAATTTTCTAGATAGATAACCTGTACCAAAATTAAATCAAGATCAGGTGAACAAGTTAAATAGACCTATAAACTGCAAGGAAATAGATGTCATCAAAAACCTCCCAACCACACACAAAAAAAAGCCCAGGGCCGGATTGTTTTAGTGGAGAACTCTGTAACTCTTGCACAAGTATTCTGAAACTGCTTCCCACTAAAAGCAGTCTTACTTTTTGGTTAACTTGAAGAATCTGAAATTTCAATTTGTATAATTTCTAATTGACTTTAATGATTTTGAATGTTCATGTATTTAATGCTCCCTTTTACCTATTTCTAATTCTGTAAGCATTTTGTAGAAATTATAGAATATATTTATGTATTTCAAATGTTTGCATTTTCACATTATATGAAACTCAGAAAAGCTTACATTTTGTAGAAATGTTTGAAAAAACACTCTAGTGAACAACTTTTTGATTGGAATATACATATATGTTCCTTAACATATTGTTCAAAATTAGCCATAAATGGTAATTCTGGACATTGGAGTCAATTATTATATGGTTTTATCTCCATATGCAAAGCACATATCTTTAGAAAAAAGCAGGTTAAATTTGAACAAAAAATAATTTAAACTTTTTTTAGTGGAGAACCTTTCTTTAGAAATTCAAATTATTATAAATACTGACTGAATACTATGGATCATAACACTTATATCTTCTCTTCCAACTGACCACAATTCTAGGCATGTCTCTGAATTACTTGTGATAGTACATTAACACACATAAAATTATAAATATTTATTTATTGTTAGCTTTATTAGTAATATCAAAAGATAACATTTAAGAATTTTTATATAAATTATATTTAAACATGCTAAATAAATTCTAATCACTTCAGTATTTTATACTTAGGTTGTAATCATTTATATATTATATATTTATGCTTTAATCATCTATATATTTTACATTATGTAATCTGTCAGTAAATATTTTGGAAAAACATTTCTTTAATTCGCAATGCACAATTTATTATTTTCTGACCATGAAATCAAATATAAACTGGCCAGAAATTTTCATAATCAAATCAGAAATTCAACTTCCTGATCTTTATTTTTGTCTTCATTGTGTTTATTACTTCTTATAGAAACTTAATTTGTAATGTTGAATTATTTTGTGCCACTTAAAACTAAAAATGCATTGCTAGATTCTGAAAATAATATCTCATATGGTAGAAATAATGTTTAATATCAGCTTTTGTATATTTTGGAATTATTAGTGTTATACTTTAAAGGTGAAACTAAATTCCTATTTCTGGGAATGACTTTCCATGTTTTTAGCATTCAAGAATAACTTCACATTTGAGCAAAGGGAGAGATATATTTGTATGAGATAACACAAACCATAAATTACCATATTTATTTAGGCAACCAGAACCAATGAAAGTTATTTATAACTACAGATTAATCAGTAATAACATTTTTAACGTGTCTGAACATTTGCTTAATATTGTCAGTCTGGGTTGCCATGAAATTTTTATTGCATATAAGAAATCCTAGTAGTTTTCTAAGATACAAACTATTGCTTACTAGAGAGTAGAGCACATTATGAACATGTTCTTAATAGGACTTCTTTTTCTGTTGATGGCAATAATGCAGCTGTGCACTCCCACATCTTCTGCCATAAGCCAGGCACTTTTGAATATTACAGATGTTTCATTCTAGAAAAAAACAACTCAGCTGATTTTAAAAGTAGATTACACCCAATTAAAATGCAAATATTCCACTGTTTAAACTTTCAACATGGTGATACATAATAGAATAAATGGTTTCTATTTGAGATGGAATAAGCAGATAATTTAGCAATCCCATGTGGGGGAGTCTTATACATTCTTTATATAGGATACCACAATAAAAAATCCTCTAAATAGAGCTGATATTATATAAGAAACTTTTTTTCAGGAGCCAAGGGTCAATTATAGGTCAATAAAAATTTAAATGAGAATAATTTGATGTTTTGTTATGTTATGTAATCAAGTTTGCAATTTCTGCAAGTGATTAATAGTAGCGTATTTCATAGCAAACTATACACTGAAGAGGCCTGAACCAAAATAGCTCAAATTTTAATATATTTAATATATAAGCAGTCTTTATACAATTAAAAGGTAAGAGTTTTAATATAAAACTCATAGACTATTCAGGTAAAATTTCCAAATATTTTCTTATAATTCTGTCAGACTAGTTTCAGTTTCAGAAAACCTTAATCTGTATTCTTCTTTATACTACATTAAGGAGTTATAAGTATGGTTTGGTAATACGATGTGAATCTAGTCAATACTTGAATATGTAAAGTCTTTTCCTATTCTGGTGTTCTCCATTTAATCCTTCAGTGTCTTATTAAAGTTTCCACTCTAATGGTCTCTCACTTCCTTTGTTTTCTATATGTGGCTAGTAGGATTGCAATTGTATTCATGATTTATTTATCAGCACACTTGACATTAGTATATAAGAAAGCATTGGTTCTTACGTCTTTGTTGGTTTGACCATGTGTCACTTTGCTGAAAATATTCATCATCTCTAAGAGTTATTTTGTTTTGGTGGAGTATCAGGTTCTCATACTTGTTGAATAATATCATATAAATAAAAGTATATTTTGACTTTTATCCCACATTCCTGAACAGTGATTCTCCTAGAAGATATGAGAAATAAATTAAAATTTCAGAACAAGGCATGAGTTTCCTTTCTCCGAGTAGATAATCTCCAGAGACACCCAAAACAATATAAGCTACTGCCTTTGCACTCAGTTTACCACCATAACTAGATAATAAGAGCCCATTGATGAAGGCACCATACATTGTAGTTGGAGAATTCACATAAATTATACGTGAATTGACTTGAAAATGCTCCTGTTGCCCATGTTTCATAGTGCTGGAAGGTACTGAAAAGGCCACAGAGGAAGAAAAGACACCAATAGCTTTATGCATTGTCCTCTGCAAGTTACTCCCACTGTTTCAATAATAACGAGAACATTTATGGTGGCAACAAACATCTCTTTTGACTAGATCTGAGACCTCCTCCTCAGGAGGGATTTCATGCCTGGAATTGTAAAATTTGGTCAAATTCCATGGCTACCAAGTCACATATTTTATGCAGGGTACCTATTGATGTCTGATGTCATTTCCTAGTAGCCAACTTGATAACATCTTGAATTAAGTAAAACTCAAGCAGAGATATGAAATTTTGAGGAATTTTTCTTAATTAAATCATTTGAAGTGGGAATATCCAACTTTAATCCAAAACTTTGAAGCTGGATGATTCACCTTCAGCTTGGGCCACACCTTCTGGTGGCAACTTATATAAAGGATATAAAAGGAGGAAGCTTTGGCTGTTTGCCCATTTGCTCTCACTCTCCCTGGGTCCCAAACAATGACACCCCATTGTCAGCAGGAAGTAGTCATAGAAAATTATTTCAGCCCTCATCATTTCTATATTATCAACAAAAAGACTGGGATATTGTGTCACACACCCGCACCAGCAACCCTTAGTCCCTAACTGTTACACGGTATAGCTAGTGTAACTACCCCCTGCCATAAATTTTCAGCCCAGGGACTGGTCTGCCTTTAGCTGTATAATTCAACCATTTGGGTTGCCAGACCCTTTGGTCTCCCTTTTACCTACCTCACATATTGTCCTGACTCTCCACCGCTTCTCCCACTCCCTTCTCCTTTCCCCTTACATGGCATGGCTCAGTATGTTCATGTTCACTCTAAATTCTCCCAGATGTCCCTGCCTCTGTCTATGCTCTCACTTTTTTTCTACAACAAATTATCTACTCCACCATACCTAAAAGAAGTCATGTCTTTCTCTTTTATTCCCTTTTCATTTATCTGGTGCTGAAACCTGGGACTAGTAATGCCCTTTCCTTTTTTATATCTTTTTTTTCTACCAGTGATAATAATCATAGTTATCTAAGTAAATGCTAGATTGATAGTTGTGAGAGACCCAGGGAGGAGAAAATAAGGAATTTTGTGCTATAGTAGTTATAACCTTTCTGTTGGACAAGTTCAAGAGCAGTGCTGTGTGACTCTGTATAATAAATAATATTGTACTATGTACTGAAATATGTCCTAACATGATTGATGCCTTGTTAGTGTTGCTAAACATTCTTAGTTTCAAACAAAATTAACCCTTAAAAAAGCAGATGAAGCCTTTGTGTAATACTGGTTCAAATTTCAAATAATTTTGCTTCTCTATATGATATTGTATATATGTATTGAATCTCACGTGAAATCAAAAAGACAGTCTAGTAGTATATTACTGAGAGTGGAAGAAAGCAATGCCTGTGTGAAAGGACAAATATGAAGAACAAAAATCATGGGAAACCAGGGATATAGAAATACTGTTAGGGAAAAAAGAGAAAATATGTATGCTTTTTTTTCAAGTGATATTATAAAACAGCATGTCTATTTGAAGAGCTGATGGGAATAGAGAAGGAGACTTTAAAATTAATTGATGCTATTGGGGATTATTTAGTATATTTTATAAACAGACTCTCACTTCTAGATCCAAGTCTAAAATGGAATGAGTTTGCAATGTGACACCTTGCTGTGCAATCACAGGTTTATGTGAAAATAAAAATAGCTTTGCAAGGGATAAAGTTAATCATAATTTTACTCCTTTCTCAAGAAAAGATTCATCAACTATATAACTTAGTGTCATTTGTGGTAATCTTGTTCTTTTTATCAATATAAATAAATTGAAAATAATTGTTTTTCAAAGAATATATTTTGATCATGTTTTCTTCTCCCCAAATCTTCCCAGATACTCTCAGCCTCCCCACCCAATGACTTCCACACCCCTCTTACTTTATATCTTCCTTTCTTCTTTCCTTCCTTCCTTCCTTCCTTCTTTCTTTTCACTCTTCAGAAAAGATATGGGCAAATAAAAATGAGAATCAAATCAGAATATAAATGAAAGACACATACACAAACAGAAACCCCCAAAGCAAAGAAAATCCATATTCATCAAAATGCAAAATAAAAAATGTTAATATGCAATCAAAAGACTAGTAATTGAAAAACTGTACAAACAACACAATATAAGCAAAAATACACAAAATGCCATTAATTTTGTTTTGCTGATCATCCACTGGCTTGGGTACAGGGCCTAATGTAACTATGGCTGATATAACCAGTGAC
>LOEQ01009162.1:83369-104866 GCA_001685075.1 Bramus lutescens
GCCATAAACAAAGGACACTGAGCCTATAGTTCATGATCCTAGAGAAGCTAAGTATTAAGGTGAACCCAAATAAAGGCATATATAGACCCTCCTGGAAATTGGAAGCAGACAAGATTGCCAAGCAAAAGTTGAGAGCATGGGAGCAGGGGCTAGAGGGAAGGGGAGAGGGGGAGAGAGAGGGGAGAAGGGGAGGATTGGGGAGAGCTTGTGGGAGTAAGATGGTTGAGATGGAGGAAGGGCGGATATGGGAGTAGGGAAGGAAATATCTTAATTGAGGGAGCAATTTTGGGGTTGACAAGACATTAGGCTCTGAAGGGGTTCCCAGGAGTCCACAGGGATGACCCCAGCTAGGACCCTAGGCAGTGGAGGAGAGGGTGTCTGAACTGGTCTAGTCATGTAGTCAGACTGAAGACTATCTTGAATATCACCATAGAACCTTCGTCCAGCAATGGATGGATGGAGAGAGACAAAATTTAAGGAATAAAGGGAAAAAAAAAAACAAATCTTTGCTTAAGGTTGCTATGATAAAAATAAATCAACTCACACAATTAATGGAAATGTGTTTATTACTGTCTTATTTTCAGGCCTGAATATAAAAACATAGGAACAACTAAACATATTTATGTATGTACAGGGATAGACAAGAACACACACATGTACATTCTCAGTAAGTTATGCTCATTGAGTTTTTTTCTTGAGAATATACAAAATAACTTGATAGAAATGACTGAAAGGAAAGTACATACATATCTAAATATATCTATGTAACTATCATGTTAATCTAAAAACGAGTTTTAGGTTCATTTCTGTTGCTGTCATAAAATATTCTGACAAATGTAAAGGAGAAAGTGTGCATTTGGCTTATGATTTCAAGTTACAAACCATTATTTTGGGGACGTCAAGGAAGGAACTTGACACACCTAGTTACAGAAACAGCAAAAGCAGGTAGAACAAAAGATCAACATGTAGTTACTACTCAGCTCATATTCTGTACTCTTATATAGTTCAGACCCCAAACCTTGGGAATCTTGCCAGCCACAGTGGGCTGAATCTTCCCAGAATAATTACTCATAGCAGTATACCGCAGATATGCCTACAGGACATGACGATCTACGCAGTCCCTCTCTTAGGGTTTCTATTGCTGTGAAGAGACACCATGGCCATAGCATCTCTTTTAAAAGAAAAATGTTAAATTGGGGGTAGATCACAGTTTCAAGGTTTAGTCCATTAGCCTCCTCATGGGACATGGTGGCATGTAGGCAGAGATGGTGCTGGAGAAGGAGCTGAGAGAGCTATATCTTGATTAGCCTGCAATGGGAAATGAACTGGGACACTGATGTAGCTTGAGCCTTAAGAGACCTCAAAGCCAACCCTAACAGTAACACACTTCCTTTATTAAGGACACATCTACTCCAACAAAATCACACATATTAATATTACTACTCTCTATCGAGGGTCATTTTCTTTTAAACTACCAAAGTCCATTATTGGTAGTTTCTTCTTAGATAACTCAAGATGCATTATAGTTTACAACTGACACTCAGAGGTGGTAAGGAGAAAAATTAGTATAAAATTTTCAGAGTAATAACATTAAATTAAGGTATTGACTTTTCAGTAACAGAGAATAACACATTTATGTTTTAGTGAATCCAACAATACTGAGCACTAAATATTATTTTTTTCAGAACATAATGCAAAGACTACTTTCTTTTCATCAGCTATGTGTTAAAAAGTTTTACTATAATTAGCATTTGTATTAATTACTGAATGGTCATAACTGTGACACAATGCTATGAAATAGAAAAGCAGGAACTTTTTCTTTTAAAGATGCCATAATTTAGAAGACAGTTGGGAGAGAATACAGTGAATTGAAGCTTGTGAACTCAGTAAGAATGCTGATCTCAATATTATGAGTATTTAAATTATGTACCAATACTCATAAAAATATCTGATACTAGAGAAAGTGTTGACTTGAACCTATCAAATAAAATATAATGATCTTTTCTGTTTTATTGTCTCTTTGTAGAATTCAAGTATTCCTCAGTCTCACTCAATAAGCTACAAAGACTTTGAACCTTCCTGTTCTGCTGTGTCTATCAATTCTTAAGTGCTATTATTTCCATCATGTGACAGCATCCTTCACAGTAGATTGAATGGGTTATTATTATATAAAGATTGAAAAATTAGTTTTTAATTTTTTTAAACTTTTGTTGCTATTTTGTTAAAGTTTTAGTGTAAATTTAATGGTGAAATCTTCCTATTGGCCCGCCATTTGTTAAAATGGTCGTCACAGACACATGCCTGATGATGATGATGATGATGATGATGATGATGATGATGATAATGATGATGATGATATATATGTTCTCTTTAAGGCTTAGAGTTCTGTAGTCTCTTTTTCTCTGTACCATGGCCACTTATTGCCTCTGAGTTAACTTACTTGACATAGAAACTTTTCAGATAAAGGTTCAGCGATACCTCGATTTGTGGTTACAATCATTATTCCCACAGGTCAGCTATTTCTTTGTAAGTTGTTAGGAATTCTAGTCCCATCGACTCTCAAAACTGTAGATGTTATTGCCACTGCTCTTGATTACTCTCCACAAACTGATTTTAAAACCCTATTGCTGTTGCCATCAATGCGGAGAAATCAAACTAGAACTGACTTAAAATCTCCGTCCTTACTGGCTAGCTTTCTTGGTTCTACAAGGCGCTATACACACTACCAGATAAGAAAAGTAACCATCAATTATACCCAGATAAGAACTCTATAAGCTACAGTGAGGGCACGCCTGAAAGTACATGCTTACTGGTGCAGCATTCTGAGAGTAAACAGCCATTTTTCTGTTTAGATTCAACAACTGATCTAAATTCAGATTTGTAGAGTACAGTCTCAAAGGATACACCTACAACTTATCCCAAGTACCTGAGACTCAGGGATAATTGATAGTCAGGGAGTGAAAAAAATGTAAGAGGATCAGGGTATTTGCTGTCAGTTTGTCTCCTAGGAATTTCAGAAGCTATACTTTAAAATTTCACTAACATAGCTGTCCAAATGTGACCTGATCAAGAACAATATTTTCCATTCTAAGATACACAGGGTTAAATCCATGATGCCTTGTAATAGATATTCTTGGCTGTCAAAATGACTACATTTGGAAGGAACTACAATACAGAAATGGAGGGTACATCTGTAATCTGGATCTTGAAGCCTAAACACAACCCACCTCTGCTCTGAATCTTGAGGCCTGAAAGCAAACACTTTAACTCACAACTCGAGTCAAGAAGACACACCTTTAATCTTGGCAATACTTTATACTGGAGTTCTATATAAGGACATGGAACAAAGAAGGTAAGAAGGTTTGGTTCTTTTACTGTTTGACCTTTAACTGCCCGCATATCCATCCCTTCACTGACATTGGAGCCTACTTCTTTGGGATTCCAGAATACACAGAAGACCAGCTGAGATACCCAGCTTGTAGGACTGAGCAAATAATAAATTCTTGGACTTTCCATTCACAGCTAGTCATTGTTGGAATAGTTAAACCTCAACCTGTACATTACTCCAACATATATATATTCCATAAGTTTTATGACTCTAGACCACCCTTACTAATGCAGGCCTCAGCCTTAAAAAAACTACAGGCAGACAACACATACAGACACACATATACACAGAAAAATAATTAATGAATAAAGAATTCATGTATTTGAAAATGAACAAGGGAGCAAAATGGGAGGGTTTGGAGGGAGAAAAAGTAAGGGAGATGTTATAACCTCCAGGATATGAAGTAAATGATTTTATAAGAAATATGAAAAATGTAAAGAAAAAACATTATAAAGGAAAGTATAAGAAATCTGAATTTGTGCTGAAAATGTTAAGCTCCCTGTCAGTGTTTAATAAATAATGTGATACCTACTTTCCACATTTATACAAGTAAGTCTTGGTAACTTGAGTATAATGATGGACAAGGAGGGGAACATAGAGTAACATGAGAAATGTTTCAATGTGCAGACTCATGTAGGCACTTTTAAACCATGTCTTTAAATTTAGTACTCATTGAGAAGGGAAATTATTGAAGACATAAATGGAAGAATTTATGTCATGATTGAACTTCTTAAAAGCTGCTCAATGAAAGCTAAAGAGAGAAAAGAGCAAGGCAAAATATGGGTGTTAAAAGAGCACTACTTATCATTTTCGTAGTAGTACAGGTCAGGGATGGTGGTGGTATAATGTTGCTGTGAATGTGATACAGTTTTCAGGCTATATCTCAAAAATAAAGCATGGCAGGTATATCATTCATTCATCAATGCCTTCTGTAAAGAATTGTTGACTACTTCTAATGAACAAGCTATTTCATCCATTGAGAGTGGTCTGCTAATATTAAGAAATTTATCATGTAAATTCTGTACTTCAGAATTTGTTTACAATATACATCATTTCTAGGATTTTAGTTTCTTTTGTCTTTACAAATGTCTGACTTTCTAAGAACTCTCGAAGTTGGAGTTAAAGTATTGGCTCCAAACATATTTACTGCCAACTCATCAGCATGTGAGTTTTCTCATTATAGTAGGAATATAATGCCAAGCTGTAGTCATGATGACCTAAAGCTATGTATATGCAGTTGATTTTTTTGTCGTTTAAGAATTTATTTTAGGCTACTTTTCCAATTTCTTGTCATGTCTTTGGCTCATCTTCAGAGATAAATTGGTCTTCTTATCTTATTTTGTTTGTCAAGCATATATATTCTTTCTAGTTACACTGATGACCATGCAAAATATTGACAGAAACTTAAAATTTTCCAAGTATCTTTAGGTGTCTGGGGTTATTAGCTTCTTTACAAGTGTGCTTAATTCAATTTGAGGAGCTTGCTTGTATATTATACTTTCTACTACTTTTTATTTAATAATATCAAATCTATTCTTTCATCTTTTCAGATCCTATAAACATTGCCTCTAGTAAAGCATGACCCAATTAAATGTCTCACATAATGAGAAACCTACATGTATAATGTAATGTCTCTTGTAATTGTTTAAGAGTATGAGTAAGTAGGTGATTACTAGGAAATAAGACATATAAAGCATTATTATTTTGTGAAGAGTTATTAGCAAAATATAAAGATAAGCTAATTATCATGCAATCTTACTAACAACCATGTCATAGGTAACAAATTTAAGAAATTTAAAAAAGTAAATATTAAAACTAAAATTATGTAGTACTAAAAGTTAATTAGTATATTAGCATTAAAACTGGAAATTAATGCTAGACCATAAATCAAGAAAGCTGAATAACATGAGTGAAAATACTAAAACTATTTAATTTTTAAAAGAAATTAATTGATTTTATTGAGCTATACATTATTCTCTGCTTCCCTCTTTTCCTCTCCCTTTCCCTTGTACCCTCTCCCATGGTTCCCATGCTCCCAATCTACTCAGGAGATCTTGTCTTTCTACTTTCCATGTAGATTAGATTCATGTATGTCTCTTTTAGGGTCCTCATTGTTGTCTAGGTTTTCTGGGATTGTTAATTGAAGGGCTGATTTTCTTTGCTTTATGTCTGAAAGCCATTTATGAGTGTGTATATATATTTGTCTTTCTGGGTCTTGGTTACCTCACTCAACATGATTTTTTTCTAAATCCATCAATTTAACTGCAAATTTCAAGATGTTATTATTTATAGTAGAATTACTTGGCAAGCAAAAACATTGCAAGTCATTACACACACATCATGGAATGTCCACTGTTTTTGAAGCCCCATATGTAATATAAAGACTCAAATCTCTAAAATCTCAGTGACTGTCAACTGGTTGTAATGCAGATATTTTCATTTCAAAAAGACTCTTTTTGCTGATTTACATAAGAGGAAATAATGATATTTGGCTGATCTAGCTTGAATATAAGATTAAGTTGGCCTTGCTGATTGGCTTTTATCAAATTGATGTAAACCTTGACCTGTCTGAGAAGATGGAATTTTAAATAAGAAATGCCTCCTTAAGATTGGTTGGTATGCTAGTTAGTCTATGGAGAGCTTCCTTGATTAAGGACTGATATGGGAAGGTCTAGTCCATTGTGGACAGAGCTAACACTTGGCAGATGGTCCTAGGTTGCATAACAATGTCTGAGTCATCCATGGAGAGCAAGTTAGTAAACAGCATTCCTCCATCACTTCAGATTTAATTCCTACCTCCAGGTCTTCATCTTGAGTTTCTTTACTGACTTTTCTCAGTGATGGGATGTGATATGAAAGTTGTAAGATGAAATATACAGTTCTCCAAGTTTCTCTTTGTCTTGGTACTTTATCACAGCAATAGAAAAGTCATCAAAGAACTAGTTAAATGAATGCTATGTAATTACTGGTAAAATGTATATATATGTTCTCTGTTATCTTTGCTATGACCACAAACACAGCACATATAAAATGTCCATAATATTTTAATAGCAAAACCTAAGGAATAAATGTTCTGTATATATTTGGAGTATGAATGCATATTATTTTTAACATGCTATCTTTTATGGTAATTTATAAAGCACATGGTTTTGGGGAATTCAAACCAAAAGACACTTATTTTAATTATTTTCTGGGTATATTATAGCATATTAAAGAAAAGAGAAAATGACTCATTCTTGCATAGAATAAAAGGAGACTAGTAAAGAAGCTGGAGACAGCACCACACCGAAGTTCTGCTTGCTTTTGAAACTATGAAAGTTAAATTCTGAATCATAGCAATAAATGAATTAAACCAAACTGAAGGACTCTTCACTGGTCTTTTCATAACTTTGTGAATATGGTCATACATTTTGTGTAGCTTTGCATAATTCTGACTAGTAAGCAGAGTATCTGATTGTATACAGTGGGTCAGCAGGCACCTGAAGTTTATATTTATGTGATTTATATCCTCTAGGACAACACCCCTGATTTATTATCAGTGACTAAATCTTGCGATCTAGGTCATGGTAAATAAATTTGAGAAAGAAAATCATGCCTAGATCATATAGTACTTACTACCTACAATCTGCTTTTTGCCACTCCATGTTTTACCATGTGAAAATAGTACTTCTTCGGGGTAGAGGTTGTTCAGAACATAAGAATTAGATATATAATTGGTCTAATAAAGCCTCAGAAGAAATAAGTATTAAAGATGTGTTTTGTTAAATAAAGGGAAATGGTGTAGGCTTCTTGAGGAAAAAGAAAACATATTTGATGTTCCTTAACTCCACAAGTAGAGTTTTGAGCTTTCTAGTTGCTTCAAAGCAGTGATAGTTTAAAAACAATGAACATCTCTTGGCACTTGAAGGTCTATAGTTTCAAAGCAAGAAGAATATTTATCAAGTTTAGAGTCCCAAAACTGATGAAAGGGGAAAACCTTGTTCTTCAAGCCATTATGAATACCTCAGCAAAATAAACATTTAAAGGAATTGGGAAAGTAGTTAAACACAAAGGGACCACTGAGTTTTATAATCTAGACTTGTATTGCCTCCAGTGTGTATTTGTGAGAATGTAGAAGATATTAATATGGTAACTCTAAATCAGGAAGATAAAATAACAAGTACAAGTAAAATAAATAGAAATGTACCAAATTAATTCAGTAGTATATTTAGAATTGCTAAAATCAATTTGTGCAACTTATACATCAATAAAAATGATGTCTAAAAGGCCGTAAAAATGAAACTACAATATTACTTGAAAACAAAAACTGGAAAAGGACTTATCTGAAGACAAGATGAATTACTCCTAGGGTTGCTATATGGAAACAAATCAGCACCTTTTTCGTATCTATAAAAATTACAAGTTAGGAAATAGTAGAGAAAACATTATTAGGCAAATGACTTGTACAACTGAAAATAAACATTTTCATAAACTACTACTTAATTGTTGAAAGAAATGAAAAATTAAAACAAAAATTTAATATCACTTTGAACTTAGAAATCTGGGTTTGCTANTTATATTATATTGTATCCATTATAGATAGTAAATATATAAGCAAATATTAAATTTTAAATATTTTACATATTTGAAAAAATCTGTAACCTGCACTTTAAATTTAATTCTGCTGTTTGCATGATGTGATCTTTTACAGATTTAATTGTATTCACTAGCTTGTTATTTACTTTAATATCCTGTATTTAAAATTATTCCAAGATATGTTGTAATCACTATCATATATCAGTTTTTCTTACATATCTATTAATTTTTTTAGGTTAAGATATTGAGTAAAATCAAAAACCTGTAAGCTTTTTATTACAGGGTGACTATTTCCATGAAAGTTTTCATAGTGTGTTATATAACTATCTCTGAGCTCAATACTAATCAATACTAGATTATTTAGTAATTTGAAAAGTTATAATGATCATATTTATGTGTTGTTTCTCATTTCCATGTATGTACTGACAGTTAAGAGCATCTGCTATATTTATAGTGACTCAGCAGTCACACTATAGTTCATAAGTGTTTATAGCTCTACTTCTAAGAAATCTGTTGTCCTCTTCTGACACATAAAGGCTCCTCTGCATGGACATAGAACACACACACATATAAAATTATGTAATAGAAAATGTACTTAGCAAAAGTTATATATCAATACCAATTTGCCAAGCAATCTAAATTCAATTTACATAATTCATTCTGCCTATTCATTCTATCCTAATTGTATTCAGAGTGATCATAGAACCACATAGAGATAATATAAAGTTGAAAACAAGCATTTAATATCTAATTTTAAAGTACATGCTAAAAAATTGAGAACATGTGGGTTGAATAATTTCACATGGAAAACCAGCCCATCTACAGTCTTTGTTATTTTATAAAAACCATATCTCAATCAGAAATTTTCTGTGTGCTAAAAAAATGGTCTATTCTTTCAGTATTTTAGAAGAGTGTATATATGCTATTCTTAGGATTTTTTTATCCATGGCAAGCTTTTTTATATATCATAAATCTATTTTCATTTCCTAGACTCCTGCTGGGATTTACATTAAAAACATGCATAAAATTGCTGCAATTGTCTTATAGGAATCACTAAATAATTGTTACTTCTGCTTTCTCTCACTTTCTCCCAGTTCAGAAACACTAATTTTGTTCTGTATTTCTTGTAAGTATTTTGTGTTTTATTTTCTCCATTACATATTACACAACTACATGCCCTGACATTGCCCCCTATATATACTGGTTTGCTCTCTGGATCACTCACTATTGCATTTCTTTCAGTTTTTTGCTGATAAGAATGGCCTATCAATACATATTTTCAAGAAGCAATCATCACTAATTGGATTATAAGTTAATTTTGCCTGTATTTTAAGAATTTTTAATGTTTTTTAAATTTTTTTAAAATTACTTTGAAAGTTTTTCTTTACCTACTATAAGACCTGTATTTATTGATTTTTATTCTTTAAGGACAAAATCCAAGTTAAAAATTCAATTATGACCATTTCATTGTCATTCAATAAACTCATTAATATAAGCAACAGAGACAAATGCAAACAAGTATAATTAGAATCAGAATTATTATAATTATAAACTTTTATGTAAGTGAGTTACAAGCAAACATAAACATTTGAACAAAAATCATATTTATCTTAGTGATGCTTATTTCAAACAAACTTTCAAAAGAGTGAAAGAAATAGACTCATTACTTATAGGAATATTTTTATATCAAAATAAAAAATTCCTAAAATGGCTTACTGAAATATGTTAATTTTGCTCAATGATGATTGAGAAATTTACAAAGTATTTGATTATTGTCCATTTCTTTTCTACTGACCCTTAATCATGTTGCTTTGGGTCCTGAATCACTGTGGCAGGTAAACAGAGAAATAAATGGTTGCTTCTTACATTTTTAAGGAGAAAAAGCATATACTTTCTTCCCTTGATGATAAACAAATATTGTACCAATTTATCGAGCCCAAAGATTTATGAAAGCAAAAAGTGAATAATGTGAATTTCAGAACCACTTAATGATCAATATTGCACTCATCCTGTTGCTCATGAAAAAACAACCATTACCACTGTAATTTGGCAAAGAATTTGAAGGAAAAGTGAGAGTGTAAAAATAATTCTAAAGTATTACTTTTTGATTTTGTGCATAGAGCATCTGGTAGAAGTCAATAAAAGAGGTGAAGTTCATTTTTATATACTTTTCAAATTTTTTTTCTTGGCATTTTTAAATTCTATTAGATTTGTAAAAAAAATACCAATCCAAGTTCCCACTCCCTTCCCTCTTCCCATTCCCTCCACACACCCAACCACCCCACCCTCATCCAATCCTCAGAGAGGGTAAGGTACATTGTGTAGTGATGGGTCAAAGGCCCTCCATTCTAGATCAAGTCTGGTCAAGGTATACATCCAAAGAGAATAAGATCCCAAAGCCAGTACAAGCAGTAGGGATAAATCCCAGTACCAGTGCCAGTGCCCCCGAAGTCTGCCCCAGCCATGCAACCGTCAACCTCATTCAGAGGGACTAGTTTGGTCCTTTGTTCCTTCCCACTCCAGCTAGAGTTGGTGAGCTCCCATTAGATCAGGTAGGCTGTTTCAATGGGTGAACCCACAATGGTCTTGATCTTTTTGCTCATATTCTCATTCCTCCCACTCTTCATCTGGACTTTGAGAGCTTAGTCCAGTGTGTCAATGTGGGTTTCTGCCTGTTTCTATCAGTTGATGGATAAAGGTTCTATGGTCCAATTTAAGATATTCATCGGTCTGACTACAGAGAAAAATCAAGATTGGGCCCCCTCTCTTCTATTGCTTATGGTCTAAGCTTGAATCAGCGTTGTGTATTCCTGGGAATTTTCCTAGAGCCAGGTGTCTGCTAACCATATAATGGCTCCCTCAGTCATGATATCTCTTTCCTCGCTCTCATCTCTGTCTTTCCTCCATCTTGACTATCCCATTCCGTCACGTTCTCTTCAACCCTCCCCTTCTCCCCATCTCTTCACCTTTTACCCTCCCTTCTCCCCTCCTCTTCCCCTTTCACCCTCTCTTCTCCTCCCACCCCCATTCTCCCAATTTTGTCAGGCAATCTTGTCTTTTTCCAATTTTCAGGTGGCTCTATGTATGTGTATCTTTGTGTTCAACTTATTATTTAGCTTCTATAGGATCATGAACTATAAGCTCAATGTCCTTTGTTTATAGCTAGCATTCACTTATGAGTGAAAATATACTTATTCATCTTTTGGGGTCTGGGTTATCATACATAGAATAGTGTTTTCTTATGCCACACATTTGCATGAAAAATTCAAGATGTCATTGCCTTTTACTGCTGAGTAGTACTCTAATGTGTAAATGTGCCACATTTTCTTTATCCAAACTTTGGTTGAGGAGTGTGTATGTTGTTTCCAGGTTCTGGCTATTACAAATAACACTGCTATGAACATACTTGACCAAATGTCTTTGTAGCATGACTGAGCATATTTTGGTTATATGCCCAAGAATGTTACCGCTGGATCCTGAGGTAGGTTGATTTCAAATTTTCTGAGAAACTGCCATACTGATTTCCAAAGTGGCTGTACAAGTTTGCATTTCCACGTCGTTTCCTACTCACAAGGGGAATGAGGTGTAGGAGAGGTCGTATTGCTACCATTGGTGCTTCTGATCTTAGACATTCCTTCAGCTGTAAGATGGTATCTCAGAGTTGCAACTCCCTGATAGCTAAAGATGTTGGACATTTCCTTAAGTATCTTTTGGCCGTTTTAGAGTCAACTGTCAAGAATTCTCTGTTTAGTTTTATACCCTATTTTTTGATTGAGTTATTTAGAATTTTAAAGTAAAATTTCTTGAGTTCTTTATATGTTTTGGAAATCATTCCTTTGTCTGATGTGCAGTTGGTGAATATCTTTTCCCATTCAGTAGACTGACTTTTTGTCTTGTCTGTGTCCTTTGTATTACAGAAGCTTCTCAGATTTAGGAGGTTCCATTTATTTAATGTTGCTCTCAGTGCTTGTGCTATTGGGGTTATATTTAAGAAGTTGTCTCCCGTGCCCATTCATTGAAGACTACTTTCCACATTCTCTTCTATCAGGTTCAGCATGTTCAGATTCATATTGAGGTTTTCAATGCATTTGGGCTTGAGTTTTATGCATGGTGATAGATATAGATCTATTTTTTTCTTCTTCATATTGACATGCAGTTATGCCAGAACCATTTGTTAAAGATAATTTTTATTACATTGTATAATTTTAGCTTATTTGTCAAAAATCAGGAGTTCATAGGTATGTGGATTAATATCTGGGTCTTCAATTTCATTGGTCAACCTCTCTGTTTTTATGCCAATACCAAGCTGTTTTCATTAATATAGCTCTGTAATATATCTGGATGTCAAGGATGGTGATGCCTCTGGAAATTCCTTTATTGTACAGGATTGTTTGGGCTATCTGGGTTTTTTGTCTTTTCATATGAAGTTAATTATTGTTCTTTCACGGTCTGCAAAGAATTGTGTTGGGATTTTGATGGGGATCACATTGAATGTATAGATTGCTTTTGGTAGGATTACCATTTTTACTGTGTTGATTCTATCTACCCAAGAGCCTGGGGGATCTTTCCATTTTCTGGCATCTTCCTCATTTTATTTCTTCAAAGACTTAAAGTTTTTGTCAAATAGTTCTTTCACTTCTTTCATTAGTATTACCCCAAGATATTTTATGTTATTTTTGGCTATTGTGAAAGATGATATTTCTCTGATTTCTCTATCAGCTTATCATTTGTGTTTAGGAGGGTTATTGATTATCTTTGAGTTAATCTTGTGTACTGACACATCACTAAAGGTATTTATCAGTTGTAGGAGTTCTCTGGGGTCATTTATATATACTATCATGTCATCTGCAAATAATGATAGTTTGACTTCTTCCTTTCCAATTTGAATCCCCTTGATCTCCTTTTGTTGTCTTAGTGTTATTGTCAAAACTTTAAGATCTATATTGAAGAGATATTGAGAGAGTGGACAGCCTTGTCTTGTTCTTGATTTTAGTGGAATCATTTTGAGTTTCTCTCCATTCAATTTGATGTTGGCTGTTGGCTTGCTGTATACTACATTTATTAGATTTAGATAGTTTCCTTGTACCTCTGATCTCCATAGGACCTTTATCGTGAAGGAGTGTTAGGTTTTCTCAAATGCTTTTTCAGCATCTAATGAAATGATTAATTTTTTTTACTTTCTCTTTATTTATATGATGAATTAAATTGATGGATTTTTGTATTTTGAACCAGCCCTGTATCTCTGAGATGAAGCCAACTTGATTGTGGTGGATGATTTTTTTGATTGTTCTTGGATTTGATTTGCCAGTATTTTATTGAGTATTGTTGCATCCATGTTCATGAGTGAGATTGGTCTGTAATTCTCTTCCTTGGTTGAACCTTTGTGTGGTTTTGGTATCAGGATAACTGTAGACTCATAAAAAGAGTTTGGCAATGTTCTTTCTGTTTCTATTATGTGGAAGACTTTGAGGAGTAATGATATTAGCTCTTCTTGGAAGTTCTGGTTGAATTCTGCACTAAAACCATTCAGCACTGGGCTTTTTTGTTGGTAGATTTTTTGATGACAGCTTCTACTCCCTTGCAGTTTATAGGTCTATTTAAATTGCTCACTTGGTCTTGATTTAATTTTAGTATATGATATCTTTCTAGAAAATTATACATTTCTTTTACATTTTCCAATTATGAGGAGTACAGATTTTTATAGTATGACCTAATGATTCTCTGAATTTCCTCAGTGTCTGTTGTTATGTCCCCCNTCCCCCTTTTCATTTCTGATTTTGTTGATTTGGATATTTTCTCTCTGCCTTTTGATTAGTCTGGATAAGGGTTTTTCTATCTTGTTGAATTTCTCAAAGAACCAGCTCTTTGTTTCATTGATTCTTTTGTTGTTGGTGTTTCTCTGCTACTGATTTCTGTCCTCAATTTAATTATTGCTGTCTTCTATATATCTTGAGTGAGTCTGCTTGTTTTGGTTCTAGAGCTTTCTGGTGCATTGTTAAGTCACTAATGTGAGCTTTCTCCATTTTCTTGATGTGGCTATTGTGCTATGAACTTTCTTCTTAGCACTGCTTTAATAGTGTCCCTATAGGTTTTGATACATTGTGCCTTCATTTTTGTTGAATTCAAGGAAGTCTTTAATTTCTTTCATTATTTCTTCCTTCACCCAGGGGTGTCTCAGTAGTTCACTGTTCAATTTCGATGAGCTTGTAGGCTTTCTGAGAGTAGTATTGTTGTTAAATTCTTACTTTAATCCATGGTGATGTGATAAGACATAGGGGGTGATTCCAAGATTTTGTATCTTGAAATGTATGTTTTGTGGGGTCCTTTCTGAGGTTCAGGTTGACCAACTGAACCACTCCGTGAGTCCATAGCCAGGGTTTTGTGTTGGACTTCCCCAATGTCCACACAATTTCTTTTAGTTTTTTTTTCGTTAGAAATAGATTTTTCTCTCATATAATGCATCCCAAACGTAGTTCCCCTCCCTCCACTTCTCCTACACCCACACCTTTTCTTTTCCCTAGATCCACTCAGCCTCATTTACTATTCAGAAAATAGCATGTTTCCAACAAAGGACATTCAACCTGGACAAAAGGAGTTACGGATGACAAGGTGAAATCCCTCACACGAAAGCTGGGCAACAGGAGAAAAAAATCTCAAGAACAGACAAAATTGTCAAAGACACAGCCACTGCTACTGTTTGGAGTCCCTCAAAAACATCAAGCTAAGAGCCATAACATCTGTGTGAAGGATGTCATGCATTCTCATGAAAGGATCCCATGTTCCTGTGAGCCCAAGTTAACACTGTTTAGTTTATTTAGAGGGCTGTGTTCTCCTGATGTCATCCATTCCCTCTGAATCCTACAGTCTTCTTTATACTTTCAAAATTTCAAAGAAAGTTGAGTATATATGACTAAGTTACAAAAATGTATCTTGACATTTGTTTTGAAATTAGAATAGTTGTTTTGCCTATGAATTTGATATTTTTTAAAAGATTCATACAACTCCATTTTTAGGTATTAAATTAATTACCATTTAATACATCTATGTTAATGTAATACGGGGTTTGGGAAAGAAACTACTGTCAGGTACATTATTGATAGTGTGATGCCTATAAATGAATATTCATCAAGTTATGTGATATCAGTAGACATTTCTACCCACTGCATATCTCTTGGCATACAATGACACATACTTCCCCACAAACTAGCTAGTGATTCATTTAATACTAGATGTGAATTGCTGACCTTTGATCTTAAGAATTGTGATTCAGGAGAAATATCTTTTGAATATCACTAAGTTTATAGTGTTATTGGTAAGAAAACCAATGATCATTAATAAACAACTTCTCATTTCAATAATATAATTTTATAGATACAGTAGGAAAGGAGATAGAATTGAATTTCCTTAATCTTCCACTCAGGATTATCTTTGAAATTTTTCACATCATAAACACAACAGAAAGTATTTCAATACTTTCTGTATTTGTGTTGATCTGTCATTTGTGTTTGGATGTATGTGTATTCAAAGCATATATGAAAATCTAAAATATTGAAAAATATAAATTCAGATAAAATATTCATCTATTTTTAACAAATTGTATGTACAAATTCTAAAACCTCTATTTTTGAACAAGAACACCTGTTTCATCTAAGAAGCAAATGTAAAGATACTTGACTTATCCTATACATTGAATATATTAAATTTTGAGTTTAGTATATCGATATAGAACTAGATAAGAATTTGTTTGTTGTTAAGCTGTTTTCTGAAAATGGTTATTAAACAGTAATATTATTTTCAAATATGTGAAGGAAAGTAAATTTATCTCTGTGTTAATAGGCATTCTCTGTATAAAGTCTATGTTCTTCCCTTCAGAAAAGTAATTTTATCTTATTTATGTGGTGCTTACTGGAGAGTAAAAGTTATTAAAGGGCTGTGCTTGGTCATGTCAAGAAAATCTATAGTTGACAACTAAAGGATTACATTTTTAGAAGATGTCTTGTTTGCAGTACTTAAATTTGAACCAGAACTTTTATAAAATGACATCTGAAACAGTATCAGTGTTAAGCAGAGTGTTGTCTTGAAGGACTGATGAGTAAGTAATATTGCAAATATATAATGCAGTATTGTTTTCTCTTTAAAATGTAAATTTTACAGACAACATCCAAATAATCTAACTGTAAAGAAAAATAAGAAATAAATAACAGAAACTATCAAAATGGGCATTTGTTCTTAAACCTGAGCATACTTCTAGAACTTTAATATTAAACATTAGTTAAGTGTTGCAATTTTTGTCATTCCATTAATGCCAAAAATAATATAATCAAATAAATTCTAAGACCTTTTATCCTGTGAATGATGACCTAATTTAGCATGTTATGGACAGATAGAAAGGAAAGGAGAAAATTAAAAAAAAATCACCATCTTTTAACACTGTTAAATGAAAATAGTATTAAAGATAACAGGTCATAGAGGACTGAAGTAAAACAATGTCTTTTAGACTTATCAGGAATGTCATACTCACAAACATTCAACAGCTATAATTGTCTGTACAAGACCAAGGAAAGTCAACATTTTTGTATTGATGGAAAGAGTATCACTGGTCATCACACCTAATGGAAAATCTATTGACAGCTAATAGCTTCTATTGGGAATCAGAAATCAGTTTTATTTAAAGATGAGACCTATAGTAGGAGGACCATATTCCCCATGATGGTCCCCATACCTGTGAATATATGGGCAAAACAGATTCTTCTCAGTGAGTTATTTTTTTAAAAAAGTGAAAGATCATAAAGTTGTAAAGTGTTAAATAAGGGTGGTTCTTGGAGGGGTTAGGGAAAGGAAAGGAGAGTGAATTGCTCAAAATGCATTACATAGAATTTTCAAAAATTTTATTGAAATACATATTTAAAATTAATGCATGTTTAATGTTCCATGCATATTAGAAACTAGGACATGATAAATATATTATAATTTCTAGGACATGATAAATATATTATAATTGCTCCTTGACACAGATTTTCTAACATGGTATATTTCTATGACTACTTTAACGATATCAGTTGAAGAAGTTCCTTATAATCTTACTATAAATAAAATAAGCTGTCACTAACTGATGCTTTGAGAAATATTATGTGGAGATATGTTCTGCATTCCTTAGCTGAGGTTTCGTCACTCTTTTGAGATCTCTGAACTTTTTCATTTTATGAAAATCCTACTCAGGAATTGCAAAAATGTCTCAGTGGTCAAGAAAACTTGTTGGCCTTGAGAAGGACTTGTACTTCCCTGAGAACTTCAGTTTCAGGAGAAGTAGGGCCTTTTGGTCTACAGACATGTGGGTAGCAAAACATTAATATACTTATGAAAAATGAGAAAATCTGAAAAACAAAAACTCAATTCAAAGATCACTTGAGTGGTAGATAAATATTTTATCTATATTCAGAACAATGGTACAAGAAAACTGAGAGAAACATTGTGCAATCTGTGATACATAATGAGATTCCATCTCATGTATCATTTGAATGTTATTTAACTCATGGAATGAATGACAAATTACTTGGTTCATGTACTTGCTGTTGTATACAGAAATATTTGACAAAAATATGAGGTTTACAAATAATTATGAGTGTTAACTCATTTTTTTCATTTAGATACAAATGAGGTAGTCATTTAGTTTCTTCTCAATTTGTTAATTAGTATTGGAACCCCATTGGGTGCCAGAAGTAATGAATATCTAAATTGTTCCAGTATATTAAAAATTTGGGAGTCAGAAATTGAGATAACAGCCTGATTAATTCAAGGACAGCAAAGGGTCACTTGGCTGACCCTCCCTCTACATTTTTCTGAACCATCAGCTATAGAAATCCCCCAGAAAATTGCACCTTCTGTTACCTCTTCTCCCTACCAGACCTCCTCAGACCTCCAACAACTCTTTGTCTAACCCAGTCAACCAATTGCTGACTCTGTTCATTGATTCAATGTAATTTTGTTGGTATAAGATAATGGTTGTAAAAACAATTTCTCCCATTTTTACCCCATTTTGTGTAAATAAAAAGGAAAGGTTTTAATTCTAATATAGTAAAACTTTATACAATAAGAAAAAATATTGAGTAAGAAATACATTCACAATATCCAATCTATTAATACTTGGTAAATTCTGAGAAAATACTCTACTATCTATCTTGTCTTGATGAATCCAAAGTTTTGTTCTCAATTACCATCATAACTAAGGAAAACCATAACTATATCTAATCTTCAACCGCATCAGAGACCCAAGAAAGATATATTGCTTAAGTAAACAGGAGGTGCAGGACAAGAAACTTCTAAAACTAAGAAATGACAGAGACATGTGACTGGCTGGATGGTCATGACAGGATTCCTCTGCAATGTTGGAGCATGCATTTTTGGCCTACAGTCCTAAAATATATGACATACTTTTCTGTGAAGCAGGAATTTTGAAGGACTTTCCTTCCCTGCCTTTGCAAAGATTGGCAGTTGCCTTATTTTGTGTACTGTTTATCTAATTTTGACAGCACAGTGTCAAGAGTTAAGGCAAGGGCAGTTTATTTGTCCAGTGGCTAACATTGCTACCAATGAAAGCAAACTGCATACTGAGGTTCTTTGATGCCCACCATCCTCTTTTGGAGAAAACTGTTGCTGCCAGGATTAGGAAGTGTCTCACTGTTATGGAAAGCCTTATGTTATTAAAACATTAAAATACCATATTTTGTAGGTCTATGAAGTTTTTGAAGATGATCTATCTATTTAAAATATGTCTCTGAGTATCCTTGAAACAATAGCTAATATAAATGCAAGTTTTATTGTTACAGATAACTAACTACTATCTGCTATTTCTTTATCATTTTAATAGATTTTAAGGAGAACTTTCCATTATATTTTTGAATAAAAATGCATGGGTAAAATACCTTAAACAATAAATGGAAATATAATATAATAAAATATGATATGATATTATATGATATAAATACCCTTAAACTTATATAAATATACAAAAATAAATCCCAATGGAAAACATTTGAGACAAGTAGTTCCTCTTTAGTTTGAAAGTACATTCATTAATCTACCTTTTCATCCTATAATTTTTATATCCCCTTCTTTTATTTCAAAACAAGGTCCCTGAATCTAATCTTCTTTACTCAGTTTCTTCTCTGACTATGACCAGTAATACATTCAACCAACTCCTCCAAAACAATGATGAGCATCTGTTTTCCATTGATCAAAGCCAATCGACTTAAACTTTTGCGAATGTAGGTGTCAAGATCTCTAGGCTACTTTCTGTTGTCTGGGGTTGATGGCATCTCTATAGGACACTTAGAAATTTGAGATAACAGCCAATTCCTAGGAGAGTAATTGTATCATTTGTTGTCCAGTCTCTGTGTAATGGGAAAATGTAGGTCTTATCTGAATTCCTCGCTGGAATAGGACATGAGGTTGTGTAATCTCAGTTAGCAACTTTGAAGTAGTATTGGATGAAAAATTGAGAAGAAACTGAAACAGAGGCATTCTGGGAGACTGGGTCACCTGGGATACTTGCCTTCATTAATATCTTGTCCTTTTGTTCCTAAAACACACAAACTTATAAAGGTAACATGCATATCCACATTAAGGCAGTATGGTATGGAATGTTCAATGTGCACAAGTCAGTTAAAGATGATTTTTGTTTCATGTTTGAGTAGGTAAAATGCATTTACTAATTTTATAAGTTTGAAATATATAACAAAAACATTATCCATGCAATATGAAAAGATGTAATGTATTTGATAAGTCATAAGGAAACTGCAACCAACAAGATTTATCATATCTTGTCCAGTCTCAGAGTTGTTCCCATGTAGAGGGATTACCTTATATGTCACCAGTCCTGAAGTACTATTTTTTGTTTTTTGCATTTATGTCTTTAGCCAAGATTTTAAGGTCTCATCCAATTGTAATGGCATTTCAATTGTATATTAATAAATGAAGACTGCTTGAAGATCTGAGTTTAAAACAGTCCTACTGGTCTGTCTTACAGACCAGATTATGGTAATATACACCTTTAACGCCAGTAGCCACACTTTTTGCCATAGATACATGCCTTTAATGACAGTGGTACATTTCTTTAATCCCAGTCCTAGAGAGGATTATAAAATTGGAGGAAACAGCTCTCAACAGGTGTCTCATTCTGAGATTCCTGCAGGCAAGATCACTATTTCCATGCAAAGATGAAAAATATATGGAGACTCTGGATACTTTATATTATTGTGTTGTATTTAATTATTTGACTGCTGAGGAAGGAGAAATAGCAGCTAAAATACAATTGATTATTAATGTTGCTTGATTAATTGAATATATATTTTGAAAATACCTTGACTTCAAAATTTAATTCAAAAGATATGTTACTTTAGAGAAGAGATTTTTCTATTGTTTTTAAAAGAAATGAGAAGCTTTGAATTCATTCAAATTAAGAAAAATAAGGTTTAATCAAAATGCCTTGACATCAAAATTTAAATGAAAAGATATATTTCTTTGAAAAATGGTTTTTTCCTTTGTTTCCACAGAAAATGAGAGGCTGTAGATTTATTCTTGTTTAAGAAAAAATAAAGTTTGATCAAGGAAGAGCTCCTAAAAATATCTGCAATGAAAGCAAAGGACCCTGATGATCCAATGTAATGTTTCAGAGTAATTTTGTTGCAGTTTTCTCTGAGTTTTATAACCAGAACAGCTTTAAGACTGAAGATGTGAGACTGAAGATTTAAGCCTGCTAGTTGAAATGATCCAGCCTCACAAAACACTCCAGTAAGGACTTGACCATAACTTTAATTTTTTTAGGTCCCCATAAGATTATCAACACGCCATGTCAATAGGAGATAGCCTAGAAAACTATGCCCATTTTCCCAAAAGTGAATTATGGATGTTTGTTTTAGTTTAATGTGTTGGTTACAAGTAGCTATGGATAATAGTCAAGAAAAAGTTAAACAAAGGAAATCAGATTAAATATTCTTGTTTTGGAAAAAAAAAAGGCCAGGCACTGGTGGTGCACAAATTTTATTCCAGCACTCAGGAGACAGAAGCAGACAGACCTCTAGGAGTTCAAGGTCTGCCTAGTCTACAGATCAAATAGCAAGATGTGCTCGCTAGCTACTGAGAAATCCTGTCTAGAAAAACAAAGCACCAAATAACAAAACAAAACAAATGGAAAGAGAGAAAAATTGGAAAAAAGAAAGAAAAAGAAAAAAGGGAAATATAAATATGATAAAATAAATACATAAGATAGGATAGAAAGGTAGATTATTGAATCTACTTTTTATTAAGTTTCCACCTCTAACCCTCCTCTCATTTCCCTCCCCCTCCCCCACTCCCACTCCATCTCCAGTAAAAAGAGTAGTCAGGATTCACTGCCCAGTGGGAAGTCCAAGGTCCTCCCCCCTCCAGGCTTTTGATCCTACTGCATGTACTGGCTTTGTGGGTACCTAATCTGTTTTGATGATCACCTTCCTAGACCTGGATGGAGGTGGGAGGACCTTGGACTTCCCACAGGGCA
>LOEQ01009162.1:105685-115702 GCA_001685075.1 Bramus lutescens
AGGAGGATAACTACATGTTTTTCTTTGGGTTTACCTTCCTATTTAGCTTCTCTACCTCTTTCCTTCTAAAGATCTCAAGATTCAAAGGTTGAGGTTGAATTCTGCTCCCCGGTGATGCTGAATATCAAGTAGTTCATCTCCTCTCCTCACATCACTCCAAAAGTTCTCATGCTTCTCCTCACTCCTACTTAAAAAAAAAAACTTTCCTCCACCTGGCTCCTCCCTACCAGTTCCTGTCAACTAGTTGCTTACTCAGCCTCCTGAATGAAGGTGAATTTTATTTAAACAAACGTATTTTTGGATCATTAAACAAATGTTCTAGAGCATAAACCAAAGTAACACATCTTTAAAAATGTGATTTGGCACTCTACCTTTCCTCGTTTTTTTTTTCAAAAAAAATATTAACCAGTCTTGGCTGAAAGAAGGGAAAGGAAGTTAATGTACTTCTGAGACCTGTGTTCTCTCCCTGAAAAATTCTTTTCTTATATGTATTTCTTCCTATCCAGCTTTCGCATTCTCACTGCTTCTGTCAGATATTTAACACAAGAAAGAACAGCTGGTGGGGCTACAGGGGCTATGAAGTTAACTATTCCAAGAGAACTTCTCTAATCAATCATTCCGTTACATCCTCAGTATTCTATTTGTTATATTTTTTGCTCTGAATTTAGAGTTCTCAGCATAATAAAGCATCCACTTTCTGTCATCAGGATCCTATTATATTTAGTAATGTGCTTTAAAAAACCCTCTGATCTTTCTTGACCATTGATACTACCTTGATAGAACAAAACAGCCAATATTTTTAATCAACTTAAGGAAATTTGATGTTTTTTCGACTAATTTGACCCAAGAAACCCTTTCTAACATGATTCTAAAGATGTAAAATGAAATCAGTATTTTCACAACATAATACTTACCAATAGCAATGAGAAGGACAATGTATCTATTAGACAGCTAGTTGATCAATAAAATTAACAATGATGTAACTTTGCTTTCATTAGCCCTATATTCTTAATAAGAACACAATGTGTGGAGGCATTAGTAACTATATAGAATATCAATATATATCATTGGAAGGTATCTTCACTTGTGTCCTTTCGGTTTCAACACCTAATTTTTGATTGAGATCAAATGGTATCTCCTATTGAATTAATAATACTCTGATATCTAACTTCAGTATTTTATCTACTATGAAACTGGCACAGAGGTGTGGGGGAACAAAGTATTAATCTGTATATGCTACATCAAATGTCTTAAGCAATATTGTTATTTGTTTAGAACAGAATTCCAACTAATTATATCAAGAGTCAATTTGATTGATTCCATATATAACAGTATTGCTACATGAATTAAAATATCTTTAAATGAATGCTCATGTGTGTATGTATATATGTGTATGTCTATTCTTAAAGAAGGGGAATAAATTCACTAATTTGTTTTTTTTCTTGTTCAAGAGCCATGCTAATATTCTTTATCTCATGCATATTTGGATATATGTGACATTGAAACAAGAATAAAATAATTTTAATGCAGTACATTCTTTGTATAACCAAGAGTGAGACTGAACTTACTACGTAGACCAATATTATCTCAAAGACATGATAGTTGCCCACAATGATAGTTACATTACTCACAATGTAAGTGGGTATATATAATAATTATCAGTACCATTTTGATGTTGTTTATGTATATGAAAATAACAGGTATCTAAGTACCAGGTTTATTAACTGTACACATGTATCATTCGTTTGGTGCTCACCATGTACTGAACACTGTCATATAACCAGACTGTGATTTTGTGTGCAATGTATGAGAATTAAAATATACAATTCTGCTTATTTTTATAAGATGTGTTTAGCACTTTGGGGTTTTTCCCTTGAAGAAAATTCCTCAAGTTTAAAGCGGAAAGTATACTCCTAATTATGTTTTCATTACACTGAAAAATCTCTTCCTTCTTTGATGCCATAAGACATTCTGCAAATATGTCAGTACATGTTCTTCATATTCATGAAAACTGGGTTCAAATACATTTTCATTAATGAGACAATTTTCAAGTCCTGAAATACTATCATTAATCTCATTTCTCTAAGATCTTACATAATAAAATTTTAAGGCCAAATCATTTCACCCTCCTAAAGTTTCTTAATATAAACTAATAATAATAACATATATCAAATTAATCAGAAAATCAAAATATTTAACTGATCTTAAAGTACAAAAGTAATAGCTATTCATATATCTTATTTCAAAAGAAATCTACTTCATATTAGAACTAGTTTTGTAGAATTATGGTCTTTATTTTTTTTCTATAACCTGGATAAAGGAAAGAGTATATGTGTGTGTTTGTGTGTGGGTGTGCACATATCATTGACACATGCTTGCTGTGGCATATATGTTGATGCCAGAAGACAACCTTAATGTCAACCTACTTATCTAGGGATTCCTAATTTTAATTACTGCTATATATGCCAAGATATCTGGACCACTAGCTTCTAGGAATTCCTCCACCTCCATCTCTTATCTTCCTGTATGAACATAAAAAGTTACTGTTTCTGCTGTGTCCAGATTTCTTTTGGTTCTGGTTATTAGAACTTAGTATTCTCACACTTGGGAGAAAAATATTGTAGGTAGCCAGTGATCATTTCAAGCCCTAATGGCAGTTAGTTTATGTTTATAGCAATAACTCTCAAAGTGTTGTGAGATTCCTTGACATTCCCTGATTGCTTTTTCTGATCATTTTTTGTTTTTCTTTCTGTTTGTCTTTTGTTTTTGTGGTGGTGTATTTCATTTTAATAGTTCAAATAAAACAAATCTAAAATTTTTAAACCCAACATACAGTCAATATAAAACATGAAAGAACATATAATATGCTTAAATATAATGACCTTTATTATATAAAATGACATTTCTCATAGCAGTATAAATTTATCTCTAATTAGTAATACGTAATTCCTTCCCTTTTATTGAAAGTAGATGCATTTTCTTTTTCCTATTTTTTAGTGAAAATAATCTTCTCTCATGGAATATATCCCAAGTTCAGTTTCCCTCGCTCTATTCCTCCCAGCTACTCCGTCCAATTTCACTATCCCCCAGATCCACTCCCACTTGTTTTCTTTTCAGAAAAGAGCAGTCCTGCAAGAGACAACAAGAAACACAACATATGGTAAGACAAGGTAAAAGCCCTCATGTTGTGGTAGGACAAGGCAACCTGCTAGAAGGCAAAAAAAAGTCAGAGGCAAACACTCTCATTGTTATAATTTCCAGAAAACACCAACTTATCAAACTTAATATCAAACTCAACATATACTCAGGAGACCTGGTTCCAACCTATGCAGGCCTCAAGCTTGCCACTTCAGTCTTTGTGAGCCCAAATGAGCCCTGTTTAGTTGTTTCAGTGGGCTGTGCCCTTCTGTTTTTTTTTCTATTACCTCTTATTCTTAGAATATCTCCTCCCCTTTTTCCAAGGGTTTCCCTTATCTCTGAAGGGAGAGACCTAATGTTTGCCTCCAGTTTAGACTCTCAATATCTGGCTTTGGATATCTATATCTGCTCTCATCTGCTACCAGAAGAAGCCTCTTCCAGGGCTATTGGACAAAATGGCAATCTTAGGCCTATCAGAAATCCAGTCTGTTTCCTGGCCATTCAGGCACTTTAGGCCATGGGTTCCCTCTTATTGCATGGGCCACAAGCTAATATAAATTAAGCCACTCCCACAAGCTCTGTACTGCTGTTGCCTGAGAGCATTCTGTAGGCAGACATTACATATGACAAAGATTTTGTAGCTTGAGTGCCATCTGCATTTCTCTTTCAGCACCCTAAAGAGTACTTTCCCACACCAAGGAAACTAGACTCTAGATGTGAAGACTCAATGTGAGCACCATCAGTCTCTCTACTTTCAATGAGTTATGTGGATGTTGTCCTTAGGAATGGGACCCAGAAGTCAAATTTTGGAAAATGACCCTATGACCTACCATCAGTCTGAGTTGTTTAGGGATCTCCATGGGAATCCCTTGGCTAACAAATCAACTAAATACATGCCAGGTCACCAATGGAAACCTTGTCTGGCTACCAGTGATAGCAAGTTAAAACAGTACTCACCATTAGTAAATCCACAATTTCTAGGAAGTTATCACTGCACTATGTTTCTACACTCACATTTAAATATTCCTAAATTAAATCAGTCTCTCCACAAACTTTCTCCCTCCATTGTTCCACCCCAAGCTGATCCTTAAAGCTTCTGTCCCCATCAATCCATAGTCCAACAACTAAGTCTATTCTACTTCCCTATCCTAAGAGATTCATGGTTCACCCCCAGAGCTCTCCACTGTACCTAACCTCTTTGGATCTGTAGATGGTAGCTTGATTAAAGTTTACTTTAAAGCTGATGCTCACATGAAAATAAATACATATCATACTTAACTTTCTGGGTCTCGGTTACCTTCTTCTGCATGATTTTTTCAAGTTTTGTCCATTTGTCTGCAGATTTAACAATGTCTTTATTTTTAACATCTGAGTAAATAATTTGTTGTGCTAATGTACCATTTATTTTTATTCATTTTCTCATTAAGGGCTATCTATGTGGTGTTTAGTTTAGGGCTATTATGAATAAACCACAATAAACATAGTTCAATAAGTATCCTTGTTGTTCAATGGAACATCCTTTTGAAATATACCCAAGAGTAGTATACCATGATCTTGAGAATACATATCTCCGATTTTCTGAGTAACTGCCATATTGATTTCAATAGTGACTGCACAAGTTTGCACTCCCAACCACAATGGAGGAGTTCTCTTGTTCCACATCCTTGCCTTCATGAGATGGCACATATGCTTTTGATTTAAGACAAACTTATAGATGTAAGATGGAATCCCAAAGCAGTTTTGATTTGCATTTCTATAATATCTAAGAATGTTGATACCTCAAGTGTTTCTTATGAAACAAGAAATGAAAATTCCTCAATTGTAAATTCTCTGTTTAGATGTGACTCAAATTTTAAAATGAATTATTTGAATATTTTGATAATTAATTTCTTGAGATCATTATATATTTTGGATATTAGACCTCTATCTGATGTGGAATTAGTAAAAAATATTTTCCAAATCTATGTGTTATTACTATGTCTTGTTGATTGTTTCTTTTGCCTTTCAGAAGCTTTTCAGTTTCATGATATTAATGCCTGAGGTATTGATAATCTCTATAGAATGTTGTCTCTGGTATTAAGGCTATTTCCCCCTTTCTCTTTTACCAGGTTCTGTGTATTTGGTTTTATGTTGAACTCTTTCATTCACTTTGACTTGAGCTTTGTTCAGGGTGATAAATATGAATTTATTTGCATTCTCTAACTTAGAGACAACCAGTTAAACTAACATAATTTGTAAAAGGAGCTGTCTTTATTTCAATGTGTATTGCTGAATTTTTTTTATCAAAAATCAGGTGTCCATATGTGTGTGGATTTATGTCTACATCTACAATGTGATTCTATTGATAAACTGTTTTTATGATAATACTACATTTTTATTACTATAGCTCTTAATAGCACTTGAAATCAGGAATGGTGAAATATAAATTCCTTTAATGTTCAGGATTGTTTTAGCTATATTGGAATTTTTGTTTTTCCATATGAAATTGGGACTTGTGTTTTGAAGATATCTAAAGTATACTGGAATTTTGAGGAAGATTGCTCTGAATCTGTAGATTACTTTTGATACAGTGCCTATTTGTACTATGTTAATCCTACTGCACCATGTACATCTTTCCATATTCTCATATCAATATCTTATTCTATTAAATTCTACAAAGACTTGAAGATTTTATTGTACAAGTCTTTTTACTTGCTTAGTTAGATTTACCCCAAGGTCTTTTACATTGTTTGAGGCTATTGAGAAGTATACTGTTTCCCTGAATTCTTTCTCAGTCTGTCATTTGTATGCAAGAAGGCTATTTATTTTTTGAGTTTATCTTGTATCAATCCACTTTACTTAAAGATTTTATCTGCAAGAGTTCCCTGTTTGAATTTTAGGGTCAATTATAAAGGCTATCATATCATCTTCAAACAAAGATATACTGAGTTCTTCTTTTCCACTTTGTATATCTATATTCTCCTTAAGTTCTCTATTGCTCTGGGTAAAAATTTAAGGACAATAAGTAATTACAAAAAAAGGAGAGAGTGACCAACCTTGTCTTGTTGCTGATTTAGAAGATTTGCTTTGAGTTTCACTCCATTTAATTTGATGTTAGTTACATGTTTGATTTAAATTCTGTTTATTATGCTAATTATGTTCCTAATATTCCTAATATCTCTAGGACTTTTATCATTAAAGGGATTTTGTCAAAGTTTTATTCTGCATCTAAAGAGATAATTGTGTAATTTTGTTTTCTTTCTATTTACGTATATGATGGATTATATTTGTTGATTTTTATATGTTGAATAATCCTGTATCTCTAAGATAAAGCTTACTTGATCATAGTAGATGATTATTTTATTTGTTTTTTTGATTTGGATTACAATTATTTTTGAGTATTTTTGTATTTATGTTCAAGAGAGAAATTGGTCTGTAATGCTCTTTCTTTTTTGAGTTTTTATGTGATTTTGGTTTCAGGGCCACTGTGGCATCATAATGTGAATTATGTAAAAGTTCCTTTTGTCTCTATCATGTGGAAAAATATAATGAATATTTGCATTAATTCTTCTTTGACACAGTGATAGAATTCTGACCTAAAAAGACCTGACTATTGGCTCTTTTTTTTTTGGTGGGAGAATTTCAATGACAGATTTTATGTCACTAGGGCTTATAGGTACATTTAAATTTCTTATCTGACCTTCATTTAATTTTGCTAAGTGGTAACTTTAAAGAAAATTATCCATAGATTTTAGATTTTCTACTTTGGTGGAGTAGAGATTTTTTATCTGATATTCTTTTGATTTTCTGGATTTCCTCCATGTTTGTTGTCATGTCTGATTTCATTTCCACTTTTATTAATTTGTATATTCTCTCTTTGTCATTTAGTTATACTTTACCTATCCTGTTAATGTCCCCAAACAACCAACTCTTTCAGTCATTGAATTGCATTCTTCTCTTGATTTCAATTTATAGATTTCAGGTCTTACTCTCTTTTCTCTTGCTGACTACTTATTATTGGTATGCTCACTTATTTTTCTTCTGGAGTTTTCAGGTGTGTGGTTAAGTGACTATCATGAAATATATCCATATTTTTATGTAGTCATTGATTGCTATGAACTTTTTTCATAGTGCTGCTTTCATTATGTCCCATAAATTTGGGTATGCTGTGTACTTATTTTCACTTAGCTTTATAAGTCTTTAATTTTTGTCTTGAGCCATTTTTCATGAAGTAGAGAGCTGTTTCCAGGAGCATGTATGCTTTCTGTAGATTCTGTTATTGATATCTGGCTTTAATCAATGGCATTCTGATAGGGTACAGGGAGTTATTTCAATTTTCTTGTATCTGTTAAGACTTGCCTTTTGTCTATGTATGTTGTCAATTTTGGAGAAAGTTTTGTGAGGTGCTGAGAAGAAGGTACATACTTTGGTGTTTGAGTGAAATATTATATAGATAACTTTGATTCATTTGATTTGTAAGTTAGCTCCACCATTGCTCTGTTTATGTCTTGTCTGAATGAAATGTCATTGGTGGTATTGGGATACTGAAGTCTCCAACTACAAATGTGTGAGGGTTAATGTGTAATTTTAGCTTTAGTAGTGTTTCCTTTGCAAAGCTAGGTTTCCATGTTCATTGATATGTATGAAGTCCTTGGCATGAATGTAACCAAGCTTTGAGTTTGTGACGAACAATCCTCTAACATACCTTCATTCTATGATGTTGTGGGATCACAATGGGACTCAATGCCAAAAAACCTCAACTGTACTGTACCACTGCTAGTTAGGCCTTTCCTAACTACAAGAGATGGCCAGCTCAGACTCCGTATCCTCTATTACTAAGATTCCTAACTAGGATCACACTCATGGACTTCCAGAAGTCAACATTGGACTAGATTTTCGAATCACCCCCTAAATGCCATCCAAAGCTATTCATCTATTCTTGCCTTTTGTCATTTGATCACATTTCCCAAGCCTACCTGATCCTTCCTTTGCAGGTCTCCACCTCTCCTAAGTCCAACAGCAAAATTTATTTTATTTTCCCTTCCCAGGGACGTCTATGTCCCCCACCCACCCAAAAGTTCTTTTCTTTACTTTACCTCTCTGAATCTATAGACCATAGCTTTATTATCATTTACTTAATGGATAATATCCACTTATAAGTGAATACATATGAAATTTTTCTTTCTGGATCTGAGTATGATATTATTTTTTACAGCTAAATAATTCACTATTGTGTAAATGTACCACATTTTCTTTATTCATTTTTTGACTAAGGGCTATCCCAGTTATTTTCAGTTTTTGGCTATTATAAATATAGCCCCAAAGAACATAGATGACCAAGTTTCCATTTGGTAGAATGAAATATTCTTTGGATATTTACCAAAAAGTGGTATAGTTGGATCTTGATGTAGATTGATTCCCAATTTTCTATAGAATTGCCATAGTGAATTTGATAGTAGCTGTCCAAGTTTACACTCCCCCAAACAATCAAGGACTATTCCTTTTGCACCATATACTTGTTGCAAGACATTTTTATCACAACATGAACAATGAGATTGCATTGATTACTGCAAATACCTACCTACAGCTGAGGTGTGCCCAAGCCCTATTATACACCCTTAATGTTAGAGCGTTCTGTTTATGTAAATGGGATTAAATAAAATCAAACAAAGTTCAAGTGGCAGAGCAAGCAACTACTTGAAGTAGCCATAGAGATTAAAAGGGAGTCAAGAAGATGAACAGAGAGAGACAGAGGAAGGAGGAGGGAGTGACTTCGAGTTTGGAGATTNTTTTTTTTGATTTGGGACAACAAAAGAGAAGATCTCTTCCTGGGACATCAGGGAAGGAGGAAAGTTAGCTGGCTGCTTTTTATACCTATCTGAGCTAGCAGATTTTCATCCTAGCAGTTGTCTCCCAAGTCTTTTATTGGTGAAATAAAAGGAGAGAGATTTAGTTAGAACATTTGTCACCCTATATTTAGACAGCTAAGAGGTGAATGAGGAGGTACAGTCAGTACTGGAGGTGAAGTCAGCACTGGAGATCAGGGATAGCTGCTGTGCCACAGATAAAAACCAACATATGCTAATTAATATGAGCTATTATTTATACTATTGATCTTAACCGTTCTGATAGGTGTAAAATGGATTCTCAAAGTAGGTTTGATTTGTATCTCTCTGATGATTAAGGTTGTCAAACATGGCTTTAAACATTGGCTAGCCATTTGAGATACTTCTATTAAACATTCTCTTTAGAGTTGTGCCTATTTTACAATTTGATTATTTTGTTTTTGATATCTAGTTTCTGGTGTTCTTATAGATTTTTTTATGTTAGTCCTCTTTTGGATTAGAGACGGTAAAAATGTTCTCCAATTCTATATGCTTCCTCTTTGGCCAATTGACAGAAGGGTTTCAGGTTCTTGAGCTTCCCTTTATTCATAGTTTGTTTATGTGTCTGAGCTATCAGTGTTCTGTTCAGAAACTGTTCTGTTTTGCAAATATAATCCAGTGTATTCCCAAATTTCTCTTCTATTGTGTTCAGTGTATCTGTTTTTATGGTTAAGTCTTTGATCTACTGATATTTGAGTTTTGCAAAGGGTGGTAATGTGGTTCTGTTTCCATTCTTCTTTGTGCAGAAACCTAGTTTGATAATTTTTGAAAGATTCTCTCTTTTTTTCCTGTGTGTATTTCTGACCTGTTCATCAAAAATCTTGTGTAAAAATATTTGTGGGTTGGTATATGGGTCTTACATTATATTCTGTTTGTAAATATACTGTTTTTTATTTTATAAAATAAAATATATTTTATATATCTCTTTAGTACACATTGAAATCAGGGATGGTGATATCTCCAGTGGTTCTCTCTCTCTCTCTCTCTCTCTCTCTCTCTCTCTCTCTCTCTCTCT
>LOEQ01009162.1:136483-150176 GCA_001685075.1 Bramus lutescens
TTTTTTTTCCATATAAAGTTGATTATTGTTCTCTCTAGGTCTGTGAAGAATTTTCTTGGGATTTTGATTTGGATAGTATTGAATCTATAGACTGCCTTTGGTAGAACTGCCATTATTCCTATGTTGATCCTACCAATCCAAGAGAAAGGAAGATCCTTCCAGTTTCTGACATCCTGTTCAGTTTCTTTCTTCAAAGACTTAAAGTTGTTGTCAAGTAGATCGTTCACTTCCTTGTTTAGTGTTACCCCAAGATATTTTATGCTATTTGTAGCTATCATAAAAGGTGATGTTTCTCTGATTTCCCTCTCTGTTTCTTTATCCTTTGTGTATGGGAGGGCTACTTTTTTTTTAGTTGATCTTGTATCCTGCCACATCACTGAAGGTATTGATCAGCTGTACGAGTTTGTTGGCAGAGTTTTGGGGATCACTTATGTACACTATCATATCATCTGCAAAGAACGGAAGTTTGACTTATTCCTTTCCAATTCGAATCCCCTTGATCTCCTTATGTTGTCTTATTGATATTGCTAGAACTTCAAGCGCTATGTTGAAGAGATATATAGAGAGTGAACAGCCTTGGCTGATTCTTTTGGAATTGCTTTGAGTTTCTCTCCACTCAATTTGATGTTAGCTGTCGGCTTGCTGTATATTGCTTTAATTATATTTAGTTATGATTCTTGTATCCCTAATCTCTGCAAGACCTTTATCATAAAGGGGTGTTGAATATTTTCAAATGCTTTTTTAGCATCTATTGAAATGGTCATATTTTTTTCTTTAAGTTTATTTATATGAGAGATTACATTGATAGATTCTGGTATGTTGAAACAGCCCTCCATTTCTGGAATGAAGCCTACTAGATTTTTTGATGTGTTCTTGGATTACTTTTTCTAGTATTTTATTGAGAATATTTACATTGATGTTCACGAGTGAGATTGTTCTGTAATTCTCTCTCTTGGTTGGTTCTTTTTGTGGTTTTGTATCAAAAACCTCCCAACCAAAATAGGCCCAGGACTAGATCGTTTTAATGCAGAATTCTACCAGAACTTCCCAGAAGAGATAATACCTATACTCCTTAATGTGTTCCACATAATAGAAACAGAAGAGTCATTGCCAAACTCTTTTCATGAAGCTACAGTTACCCTGAGACAAATCCCAGTGCCATTATCATTGGCTTCTCCATCAGCCCCCATTATAAGCCACATTCAGAGAGTCCAGTTTGATCACATGTTAATTCATTTCCAGTCCAGTTGGCTTTGGTGAACTCCCATTAGATCAGGCACAATGTCTCAGTGGGTGGACCAACCCCTTGCAGACCTTACTTCCTTGTTCATCTTCTCCCCCCTTCTGTTCTTCTACTGGACCTTGGGAGCTCAGGCCAGTGCTCCAGTGTTGGTCTCTGTCTCTACCTCCATCAATCGCTAAACAATTCTCCTTAAACGTTCTTCTCTCCAGACTCTCAAAATACCCATGTTTCTTCTCTTTCATTAATAATCGTTACATATATATGTGTGTATATAAATGCAACATATAAATGCCTATACAAACATATTCATAATGAAATAATTATAGCCTGCTCAGTCTGCAGAAAAGCTTTTATGAGTGCAATTCCCTATAATTTACAGAAGTCATTAACTTCTAGTTGATGTCTTTTTCTGATGGCTCTTATATTCCCATCCCCTTTGCCAAAGATTTCTCTGAGACTTAGTTGCAAGGGTTATATTGCAGTTGTATCTGGCATATTTCCTAGCTGATCTGGAATTGAGTTTTTTTTTCCCCTTGGGGAGGTAGTAAATAATGTATATCTATTTTAATAGAGTAATTTGATGGTGTGTTGCTATAAATTTTATACATTTTTATTTCTTTAATAATTTGCAATGTCTACCTTGTTTGGTATCAAGTGTTCCTTTTGGAATAAATTTATTTCTTTGCTATTTATCATTTTATAATGGGTTTATTGAGAAGTGTAACTGATTCAGAAGAATGCTTTCTCACACTTTGTAAGTTTAGGACTCAAATTATGTTTAATTCTAAGGGTATTATAAAATGCCTATTTGTGCTCTGTAGCTAAATACTATTGATTGTACAGGACTTGGGTGGGGTAAATAGAGAACTTACAAAGTGGAAAAAAATTAAATCTACTCATTTAATATAGGCTTCCTATCTATAATATATAAAGAACTTCAGAAAGTCAATAAAACACCTGACTGAAAACAGAGTAGATCTAAATAGACATTTTTCAAAAAGGCATGAGCACAAAATCTGTACATGACTAAATACTAAATTAGAAAAACAAAAATCAAATGATGTAGGAGGGTCTTCTGTTTTGTGTTGATTTCTTTGGTTAAATAAATAAACTGCCTTGTCCTTTTGATAGGACAGAAAATTAGGTAAGTGGAGTAGACAGGATAGGATGCTGGGTATAAGGCAGTGTGGCAGACACCATGGCTTTCTGGCCCAAGATGGACGTAGGCTAGAATCTTGCTGGTAAGGCACAGTCATGTGGTGATACACAGATTTATTAGAAATGGGTTAATTAAGATGTGAGAGTTAGCCAAGTAGAGGCTAGAGATAATGGGACAGGCAATGTTTTAAATGAATACAGTTTCTGTGTAATCATTTTGGTAAAGCTAGCCAGGTGGCAGGACGGGGCCCATTTGCATCATCACTACAATCAAAACACAATATCATCTTACCCAAATAAAATTTTCTATTATCCAAAAGAGCAGGATCACAGGTTTTAGTAAAGACGTTTAAGGAAAGGAATTCTCAAACAGTACTGTTGGACATATAAATTAGTGCAGTATTTGTTGAAAATATGAGGACAACTCAAAAATTAAAACCAGAGTTAATGGATGCAAAAAAAAGTCACTCTTAGTAACATCCTCAAGAAATAAAATGTATTGGCATGTTAGATCCTGTGTTTACTGTCATACTAATGAAAACATCTAAGAAATGTATAGAATCTAAAGTTCAATAATCAGTACACAGATAAGTAAAACTTGGTATGTATATATAACTGAGAAGCAGTCTCACATAAAATAATCACTGCTTTTATTTTTAGTATACTTGCTATAACTGAAGGTCATTATGTAAACTGAATACACAAAAAGGACTACTTGATCTTATGCATATGTGTGATGCAAATTACTTAATTTTATAGAAGTTGGGAATGTAATGGTAGTGACCAGGCAAAGCAATGTAGAAGGAATGATAGATATTTACTTACTTATAAGTAGACAAGGGTGAGGAAGTCTAGTATACTATTATTTCTATGTTGTTTGCCTATAAATGGTATCCTGAAATTATAAACCAGCTACAGTAACTGATTTTATAGTTATTCATCATTTTATTTTTCTAGAAAAAATCACTTTGAATAATTTGATGTATGTCTCTTCAGTGTTTTGTCTTTGCAGCTTGTGTGCATAAATTTCAATATACAGTAAACAGGACATTAAATCTTATTTCAAATATTTTTCATTAAAAATATTTTTGTAGTTTTCTAGACAACAAAAACATAATAAAATAATAAATTTATGAAAATATCTTATTCATGTTAAACATTTTCTAATGTATATATGTATAGTTACATCCTGTATAGCCATTGCTGTTTTTGTTTGTACATACCCATAAAGAAAATTTTAATTCAATAAAATATTAATAAAAAGCAATTGCTTATATATATATATGGTGGAGGAAGACTGCTTGCTGCTTGTTGGTTTCTGGATGCTCAATAATCACACAGAAACTGTATTCATTAAATCACTGCTGAGCCCATTAGCTTTAGCTTCTTGTTGCCTGACTCTTACATCTTAATTTAACCCATCTCCATTAATCTGTGCATCACCACAAGGTTGTGGCCTACCAGCAAATTCTCAGCATGTCTGTGTCTGTCTCCAGTGGCAGCTCCATTTCTTTTCTTCTGACTCTGCCTTCTTCCTCACAGCATTCAGTTTAGTTTTCCCCACCTACCTAAGTTCTGCGTTGCTATAGGTCTAAAGCAGTCCTTTATAAATTAATGGTATTCACAACATACAGTGGGGAATCCCACATCATATATATATGGGACTATTATGATTTGGGTTTCTGGAACAAAGGGGGATGTTTGTAGATGAAATAATTATTTACATGATAGTAACACAAATGTTACATAAAGTAAAGAAGTGTACAATAATTGATTACTTAGTGGACTTAGTAACCCACATCATTTGTAAATAGTAATAATTTATATAATAGTAACATAAAGAATTAGGTGGTTGGATCTGCAACTTCCTAATTACTCATTATTACAGTTTTAATCAATAAATCTTGTGGAATATTTGATTCAAACTTAATTTATTTATTTATTAAGCATTTAAGAAAACAGTTCAAAATACTTTAAATTTTATTAACTAAGTTTATTTACAAGTGCAATAATATAGAAGAAAATTGTTAAATTTTTATTTCAAATGCATGAACATATATTTAAACTGTAAACTAATAAAGGGGATTTAGATAACAAAAAAAGATGCTGAAATTTTCCCTTAAGGGGATTTTTAATACATATGTAGCTTAAAGACTGCTTAATTGAAATTAATAAATTTTAAAATGTCCCTTTTTAGCAAATGCTAGATATTATATAACTGAAAACTTCTACTTTGGTTTATTGTTTCATGGGAAATACAATTTTATCATATTATTTTTACAATAGACATAAATCAATATTCATATATCAATAATAGTCATTGGGTATGATAAAAATTTATATTTTCTCATGAAAAAAAAATCAAGAGTAGAAAAGAAAGTTGTGTACCTGAAAGCACTAAAGATTAAAACCTGACATAAAGCACAGATGGTATTATGGTTAGTGTTCTGTCTAATTGCAGGAAAACCTTTCCTTTTGGGCAAAGCACTCTAAAACTTCTTTAAATGTCTTTCATGTATAGATCATTGGGACAACAGGATTATTGTCAATTGCTCTAAATCTCTAGAGAACAGAAAGGTTATCTGACAAGAAATTCTCAATGATAGAAAAGGTTCTTCAAATATTTAAAACATGTTCAATAACATTGTCCTAAGGGTGAAGAAAGTGAATGATACAAATAATGCCACTAAATTTTCTCATGTGGAGAATTAATTTTTGATATGTTACATACATTATTTAATAAAATGGCATTGTGAAACTTTTATTGAATGAAGACATCTTCAAATTTAAATAATACTTAGATCTTTCAATGTCAGATATCTTTGGTTTTCACCCTTTTACTTTTTGGGAGTTGTCAGACAGATAAGCAATTTAATTAGAGTAATTATTTTTAGAATTCATAGGCAAAGACTTATTTCTTTAGGTATTATTAGTCAACATTATTTTCACATTTATTTATCCTTCATATAATAATTATTACAGTTTCAATGAGGCCAACTCTATTCTTGTGGCTCAATCAATAAAGCTATATTTAGAAACCCATACTATTGATTACAAGAAAGTCAATGTTTAAATATTTTAGCTTTCAATTATATCAATAATTTAAAAGATATAGTTGAAATTATTACAGAATAGATGTTTTCCAGTATACGTGGGGGAAATATTTTGATCAATTAAATTATATATTGGAAATAATTGCTTTATAAAGTAAGTAAGGAATTTGTAAAAGTGAATGAACTATGAAAAGTTATTAGGATAACAAAATAAATATTTATAAACATATTTTAATATTGGTTTCTCATATATTACATCCTAATATAGCTTCTCATCCACCCACATCTCCTAATCCCTTCTTCCCATGTTCCCTCTCCCAAAGATCCACTATTCCTTTTTCCCTTTCAGAAAAGAGCATGCATTCAAGGAATATCAACCAACTGCAGCATAACAAGTTTCAATAAAGCTGCGTACATACACTAATACCTAGGCAGGATGACAAGCATCTTAAAAACAGGCAAAAGTGTCACAGACAACAACCACTCCCACCTTTAGGAGTCCCACAAGAACGCCAAGTCTCATAATTATAACATATATGCAAAGAACATATGTTAGACTCTCAGAGGCTCCCTAATTGTCACTTCAGTTTCTGTGAGCTTTAATGAGCCCTGCTTCATTGATTTTGTGGCTTTATTCTTGTGATGTCCTTGAATTCTCTGAGTCCTACAATTCTTCCTTTCCCTTTTCTGCCTGGTTCTTCCTGTTTCACTTAATATTTTGCTGTGTGATTCTGTATCTGCTCTTATTCATTGCTGAAAGCAGCCTCTCTGGTGATGACTGGGTGGGCTAGACATGGGTTTATTAGTATAGCAGAATATCATAGGAATAATCTCATTTATTTATTTTGGTATTCAATCATGTTTGGGTACATCCTAAGTCTCTGCTATATTCAACATATTTTTCTTGGTCCTCCAGACTTTATCATGTTTGGAACCCCAGTTGGGAAATGGGTATCAAACTGTACTTGTCATTATTTGGCCTCTCCAACAAGTTCAGCATTACCATTACCCAGAACATTTTGCAAGCAGGAGCAATCATAATTCAAAGGTTTTCTGGATGGCCAGACATATTAGTTTCACCACTGAAAGCTTTGCCTGGTTTAAGAAGCGGGCTAGTTCCAGTTCCATATCCTCTGCTACTAGGAACTAACAATGGGGTCATTCTCATAGTGTCCAGGAAGTAAGTTTCCTTTGCAAGTAAATTTCTTTATCAGAACCAAAATATCCTGCCTCAATACCAGTCATCTCTCCCAGTACTTTCTCCCTTCCCTATCCCTTGTCTGATTCCTCCTGTTCCCATAATCATCTGCCCCCAGTTTATCTGTGAAATTGTGTCAGTTTCCATTCATTCCCCTGCTTGAATGCCCCTTGTTACTTAGGATTTCCAGGTCTATGAATTGTAGTATAGTTATTCTTTACTTAGTATCTAAGGTCCAGTTATAAGTGATTACATATCATATTTGTCTTTCAGAGTCTGAGTTGCCTCACTCAGGATGATTTTTTTCTAGTTGCATCCATTTGGCTAGAAATAACATGATTTTTTTTAAAGTAGAGTAATCCTCCATTGTGTAAATGAACCACATTTTCTTTATCCATTTTATGGTTGGCATACATAAAGATTGTTTTCAGTTTCAGACTATTATAAAAAAACTGGTATGAAAATATTTGTAGATGTCTCCTTGTGGTAGGATGGAGCGTCCTCTGGATATAAGTATAAGTGCAGTGTAGCTGTGTCCTGAGGTATTTTTTTGAGGGATTGCTATAATAATTTCTAAAGTTGTACAAGTTTTCACTGCAGTGGAAGATTTAGACTTTCTCCAGCATGATCCTAGCCATTTTGACAATTATAAAATGGAATCTGAAAGTCATTTTCATTTTCATTTTCTTTAATACATGTAAGTATTTCTCAGTCATTTGAGATGGCTTTGCTGAGAATTCTCAGTTTAGATCTATACTCCATTTTTAATTGAACTATTTGGGTTTTTTTCATGTCTCGTTTCCTGAGATATTTAATTCTTTGGATATTATCCTTCTTTCAGGTATAAGTTGGTGGAAATATTTTCCCATTTTAGAGGGTTTCCTTTTGTCATATTAAGATTTTCAATTTCATGAAGTCCCATTTAATAATTTCCATTATTAATGTCTGTGCTGTCAGTGTTCTGCTCAGGAAGTTGTCTCCTGTGCCGATGTGTTCAAAGCCATTCCCCATTTTCTCTTATATTAGGTTCAGTGTACCTGGTTTCATGTTGAGCTCTACGATCCATTTTAACTTGCCATATTCATCCTGAAACCAAAATCACATGTGGTGGTTTGATAGAAAATAGCTCACAAAATAATAGCACTATTAAGAGGCATGGCCATATTAGAGTAGGTGAGGACTTGTTGTAGAATGTGTGGCACTGTGGAGGAATACTTGTGGTCTCATATATGTGCAAACAATGATCAGTGAGGCAAATCAATTTCTGTTTCCTGTGAATCAAAATGTAAGAACTCTTGACTCCTACTCTATCACCATGTCTGTCTGCATGCTGCCTTGCTTCCTGCCATGACAATAGTTGAAAAAACTTCTGAATTGTAAGTGAGCAATCACAATTAAATATTTTCCTTTGTAAGACTTGTCATGGGTAATGTATCTCTTCATACCCAAAGAAACTAAGACACCACAAGAAGACTCAACAAAGAAAGAAAATTACAAATTTACCTCATGAACAATGATGCCAAAATACTCAAAAGAATTCTAACATACCAAACCCCAAAGCACATCTATTAGGTTATCTACCATGATCAAGTAGGCTTCATCTCAGAAATACAAGGATTGTTAAACATATTACAATCTTTCATTGTAATCTACCATATGAACAGACTGAAAAAAAGCACATAATTATGTCCTTTGATGCGGAACAAGTTGTTGATAATATCCAACATCTCTTCATAATAAAAGTCTTGGGGAGATCAGGTATATGCAGGACATACAAAAACATAGTAAAGGCAATTTACAGCAAGCCTTTAATCAATGTCAAATTAAATGGAGCAAAATTCAAAAGAATTCCACTAAAACCAGGAAGAATCCAAGAGTGTCCACTCTCTTTATATCTATTCAATATAGTACTTTAAGTTCTAGCTAGAATAAGACAACTGAGGGAGATCAAGGATATACAATTTGGAGAGGAAGATGTCAAAGTATCATCATTTGCAGATGATATAATAGCATATATACGTGATCCTGAAAATTCTACCAGAGAATTTTTACCATTAATTAATACCTTGAGCAAACTTGCTAACTAGAAGATTAACTCAGAAAATCAAAAACCAGAAAAAAAGGAAAACAAAACAACACAACACACAAACAATCATAAATGTCTCTTGTATAAAACCGACAATTGATCTGAGAAAGAAATCTGGGAAACAACACCTGTCACAATAGCCACAAATAACGTAAAATATCTCAGGGTAACTATCTAACCAAGAGAAAGACCTTTATGTCAAAAACTTCAAGGATTTGGAGAAAGGAATTTAAGATATTAGGAGACAGAAAGATCTCCTATGCTCTTGGATCACTAGAATTAACATAGTAAAAATGGCCATCCTGTCAAAAGCTTTCTACAATTTCAATGTTTTCTACATTAGCATTGCAAAACAATTCTTTTTAATTTATTATACATACCAGTCATAATTTTTCTCCCTTTTCCCCTCTTGCTCCCTCACTCCAGCCTCCATTCTACCCCCATCCCCTTCTTCATTGTCTCCATTCAGATGAGGCAAGACCATCCATGGGAATCAACGAAGGATGGAAAATCAAGTTGAGGCAGGAGCTTGGTTCTCCCATCTATATCAAGGTTGAACAAGGCATCACAGCATAGGGAATAGGTTCCACAAAGCCAGATCATGCATCAGGGACATGTTCTGCTCCCACTACTTGGGGCCTCACAAATGATCAAGCTATACAACTGTCATCCAGATACAGAAGGTCTAGGGCAGTCACATGTCAGCTCATTAGCTATCCATCAAGAGTTCAACTATCTATAATTCTTTATAGACATTGAAAGGGCAATACTCAACTTCACATGGAAAAACAAAACAAAACAAAAATCCAGAATAGCTAAAAAAATTATTATACAATAAAATAATTTCTGGATGTATCTCTATCCCTAATTTCACACAGTACTACAGAGTTGTCATAATAAAACCTCCAATGGTATTGACATTAAAACAGACAGGTGAATCAATGGAATTGAATCAAAGATCCAGATATAAATTTACACACCTATGGACACCTGATTTTTTTTATAAATAAGCCAGAAATATACAATGGAAAAAATGGTACTTCTACAAATGGTGCTGGTCCAACTTGATGCCTGTATGTAGAGGAATGCAAATAGAATCATACTTATAAATCAGTATATAGTTGTGGCATTTCTAAAATCTTAGTGGTCTTGGATAGTAGAAATAATTAATATTTAATATAATTAAATACCATTAAATTTCTTATCCAAAGGAAGTTAAAAAGAATGGCTGTCTACTAGTTATTTTGATATATAAAATTATTTGTCTTCAACCATAATAAGTATTTTTGGCATGCTCTAGTGAAGCTGATAACTACCCGGACTTCAAACTCTCTACTGTCTGAAAATCATTTTTCTTTTCGAAATCTATGAGATCAAAGTTTTCACTTCCACATGTGTGAGAGAATATGAAATATTAGTCTTTCTGAACCAGATATGTTTCACTTGAAAAACATTGTATTCAAAGAAAATCCCAGGATATGATGCCTGAATGATGACTTTTACCCAGTATATAATGAACTTATGCTGCTGTACAGCATGAATTTGGCCTTTTTTTCTGGCTCTGGAATTCACTTGCTGTTCTCTGGTCCAGCAGAGGATTTTGATTTGTGAGTCTACCCCTAAATAAATAACACTCTTTTATTCTCAATTCTGAGCTAGTGTGGGATTTCTTCTAAGTGTCCTTCTTAACACATTTTTTAGAGTGCAGGTACCTATTTTCTTATTGTGATTTCATGTGATTTTTGCTGTTATCATGGATAACCTCCTCATCTTTTTGCAGGAAGAACATCAATCACAATATTCTAAATTCTTCTTCAATGCCAACATTTCTTTACTTAAAAAATCTTATCTTCAAATAGTCATATTGCAGAATATTGCTGTTAGAATGCAATAATATTTTAACTTTTCAAATACTATCTTTAGTTTCCAGAAATTTTACAAATAAACACATATACACATGTTGTATTTACTTGTTTAATATTATGTTTTGACTGATCAAACTTGTGTTTCTCCTTGGAAATATATACAAAAGGAAATGTAGATAATTTATGGTGGTTGATTTTTGTGGGGAGTCTGCAAGGAATGGAAATATAAATGAAAATGTTTATTGTATAATAACAGATGGAGAACAAAAAGTGGGAGTGCAGAATTAGACATAAGGAGCTGTCAGAACATAACAGACTTGATAAAAATTTTGACAGTGCAACTGGGGGCTTCAGAGTGAAGATTAATCAGCAAGGATGTTATTACAAGGATGTTCTTTAAGCCCTTTTACAATCACTTTGCTCATTTGGTTCACTACCCCAAGAAAATTAAATTGATGAATCCAGTAACTACAGATTGACAAATAAATACAATGATTGAGTCTGAGAAGCACTTCTTAAAGTGGCATCTAAGTGGTCCGCAATAAACATTTTATCACAATTAATTCATGCAATCTCCAATAGTAATCATGAGTATAATTTTAAAAACCTACTTTCCTTAGTGCAATAAACATATTTAAGACTGACCTTATCTTTCCCTCATTTTTAGCATTTCTGTCTCATAACCTAAGTGTTTGCTAAAAGAACTTCAGCTCTTCAAGTTAGTCATCTCAATCCATTGTTTCACTTTTTTGTCAAAAGGGAAATATCCATTTCTTTCCTATACCAGGATATGCATTAGTATATTATTTGTTTACTTATGTTTTATGATTTTTATTACTCAAATAGTTTATCTCCACTAAGTCTTTCTATTGCAGATATCCCTCTAAGAATGAAGAATGTTTTCATTCATGTATATGCTATTTCTTTTAAATTGACAATTACATTTTCAAAAATTCATTCATGTTTCCACAAGTACTCAGCATGATGTTCTGACATAAGACAATACCATATTACAGCAGGCAAGATTAGAGTGGGTGTGTAAAGCTGTATCCCTTTTTCTCTTTAGTATTTCCTTAGTGAAAGACAACATTCTTCTTGTACATTTATATTTGTACATGAAAGTATGTGTGTATATGAGTATTGAGAGGAAGAAGAGAAGGGAGAAATATAAAGGAAAGGGAAACAATTAAAGAATATGGGACTTTTGGTGGAAAGAAGAGAAAATGAATAACTTTTCTTCTATTAGCCTCTTGATGGTGACAATGATTGTGTTGGCATGATGTGCATATAATATTTACCTTTGTTTCTCTCATGCTCTCTGCTTCCTATCATAGCTACTTTGAATTGTTGTTATGTAGCCACATAATTTATTTCCTGTAATAGCAGTATAATACATCTTATACTGCCAGGGGCTAAGCATAGTACACATTGTATATCTAAACAGATTACTACTGAATTATCACTTCTTTGAAATTTTCCTTCACAGGACTTAAAATCTGCAATGTTTAATTGATATTGCAGTTATTGTATTTTAGCTTAATTCTTATTTAACTTCTTTCTACTTGGCTTGTTTTGTGTAATAAAGTCAGAATTGATTTTTATAAGTTAGAAAAAATATAAAATGTATTATATTTTCTTTTTTCATTTGGGAACCCATTTTCTCTGCATTGAAACTATTTGGTTCTAGTATTTTGACTGATGATAATAGATTACTGGGAACATGGAGGGAGAGAGTTTTGTAACCTGAAATTCAATATCTAAAAAGGTAATTTGTTATTATGTTTTTTCTGTCTGATGCCTTCCAGGAATCCACAAGGATGACCCCATCTAATACTTCTAATAATAGAAAATTTGCTGGAACTGGAATTCTCCTGCAATCTGATTGGTAAATACCTTAATTGTCCTCAGAGAGCCTTCACCTAGCAGCTGATGGAAACAGATACAGAGATCCACAGCTGAACACTAGGCTGAGCAATGGGAGTCCAGTTGAAGATGAAGAGGAAGGATTGTAGGAGGCAGGGGTCAAGGTCATGATAGGGGAACCTACAGAGACAGCTGACCTAAGCTCATGGGAGTTCACAGGTTCTGGACTGACAGTTATGGAGCCTGCATGGGACATATCTAGTATTTCTGCATGTGCGTAACAGTTCTGGAGCTTTGTTTGCTTGTGGGGCTCCTAATGTTGGGATCAGAACTTGTACCTCACGCTTGAGTTGGCTTTTGGGAACCCATACCGCATGCTGAGCTGTTTTGTTCAACCTTGATGCAGAGGTTTGTCCTGCCTCAACTTGATGTGCCATGCTTTACTGACTCCCATGGGGGGCATGCTCATTTCTGAATGGAGATAGAGGAGGAATGAATGGCAAGAAGTAACAGAAGGAAGTTGGTGAGAGGGAACAGGAGAAAAGAAAGAAGGGAAGGCTATAGTATGTATGTAAATTAAATAAAAAATTAATAAAAAGGAAACAATAAGGACACAATGGTCATAAAGATGATGAAAAATGTTTTCTTGGTAAAAAATATGCAGCTAGTTGTATTTTCTTGGTGATTTCAGTTTTGAAATAACTTTCTTATTTTTTAATACTAAGAATCCCCAAAATGATATCTGATATTTTTTCCAGACCAAGCTTTTAAACTCAAGGTTTTTGTTCCCTCACTAGAACATGTTTAGTCTTAAATATTGTAAAGCTATTTAAATTTAAATCTATTTTCACATAAAATGTACACTTTATTGAATAGATTATTTATGGGATTAAGCAATATAAATATTATAAAAATATACCTTAAAATTGAAAATGCATACATTTATTTAAATTGTCACTTTATCTTTATATTATATAATTGTCACTAATGGAGGAGTCACATTTATAAGAAAAAGAATTAAAATAGTTTTGGAAGCATGATTCAGTAATAAAATTAGTGAAGACAAAGCTTAAAATATAATCACATTTAACTTTAAAATTGAGATAGCTTACATTTGAATTTCATCTTAGGTATTAATGTAGGAGGGTCATCTGTCTATATGTTACTTTCATTGGTTCCTGATTCATGAAGGAGTCTGCGAGACATTCTGCAGGATACCGAAGAAAG
>LOEQ01009163.1:1788-17244 GCA_001685075.1 Bramus lutescens
GCTGGTGGGGCACTGACTGAGGGGCCAAGGGATGGCAGACAATAATTAAAATATCAGCATAGTCATGAGTAACCACTAAGCTGATAGGAAAACATCATTTAGATGTATTTAGAAGGCAAAAGGAAAACCAGTATGGCTGGCAGGGACTGAATGATGGGATAGTACCATACCCAGTGTGGTTAGGTCTCTGGAAGTCCTAACAAGTAGCTCATCCACTATACCCAGTAGGTCAATGCAAAGCAATAGTGAAAGCAGAGCAAGGCAACTCATTCACTGTGGTCACTTTGCAAAGATGAGCAGCTAAAGAGGTCTAGGAACTGCATCCCATCACTACATCCATCTCCATCTAATGGTGGAATTTAGGCTTAAATTAAGGCCTAGGGGTATACATAGCTAAGTCATCCCAATCGAGGCATGACTCCTCTCCACCATCATCTTTGCTTTAGCTCCAGTCTGTCCTGCAAAGTGGTCTAACGGCTGTCAGAGCTGTGTAGAATGTATTTCTGAGAGGCGGGTTCCCCCTCTGGCTAGTGCCAGACCAGCCTTTTCCTTTCCTTCTGCGTGGGATCCCTAGAGACATTCCAAACCCTTTCACTGTCTGATAGCCAAGGGAGCAACACTCTTAGAATACCTTCATTTCTGCCAGGATGATTACAGGGTGACATGCATTTCATATGCTAAGCACATGTAACACCTTACAGATGCAGGCAAGACATTTGGGAGATCCTTAAAGAACTAACAGATGACCAAGGATTGGTCATTTAAATTGCCTTGCATTTTAAAAGACTGTCCATGAGCTGCAGAAATGGCTCAGAGGTTAAGAGGATGTGTTGCTCTTGTAGAGGACCCAAATTTAGTTCCCAGCACCCACATTAGGTAAGTCCAGCTCCAAGGGATCTGACACCTCCTTCTGGTTGCCATAGATACCTGCACTCACGTGGAGGTGCTCGCGCGCACATACACACACACATTAAAAAATAAAGAACAAGTCTTAAAACTACTTTAAACGGCCAGACTGGCCATCTGTGCAGAAGGTCATGTGAGTGTGACTGTGAAGGACACAAAGGCTAGATGGCTCCTAAGACATTCCAATGCAGTGTTTGACTTGCCTTAAATTGGGAAGGAAAGGGAAGGCACCAGTCAGCAGAAGTAGCCAGATGACAGAAGCCTAGCAAAAGGGAAGCTGGAGGCAGCAGATAAAGTGGTGTTTGAACTGGGGAGCAGCGGCGGGCTGNCTGAGGAGATATAGCTCAGTTTATAGAGTACTTGTTTCCCAAGATGATGGCCCGCGTTTGACTCTGAGACAATATGGTGGTAGCAGAGGGCTGACTCCCGAGTCCCCAGTGTCCTCTGACTGCCAGTCACATAAAGAGAGAGAGGCTGGGGAAAGCATGGCCTTTAGAAACCTCAAAGCCCACCCCCAATTACATACCTCCTCCAACAAGGCCACACCTCCTAATCCTTTGCAAACAGTTAAAAATAAAAAATAATGGATGTCTGTATTGAGCAACAGCACCCAAGGATACTTTCTGACTTCTACATGCACATATGAGCACATGTATGAACATAAACAAGCTAGTGAGGGAATAATTCCACCCCCTGTGCCAAGTACCCAGTGAAGCTAAGAAACTGTCAAATAAGGCTCCCTGTGCAGGTGGCCAGGAAGCCCATTGCTCCTCTCTGTGACAAAGGCCTTCTCCACCACCTGTGGTTCTGAGCGGGCAACACTCAGCAGCAGGGGGATGCAACTCATTATTCTCCACTGTGTCTGTCACATCACATTACTCCTCACGCCCCGCCAGAGCCCTCGAGAAGCTGATGTGTTATGACCTGACACCAGTTACCCTGCACTGTACCTCATTAGTGGGAGCTGAAAGGGCAGGAGTGAGGGGCGGCCTGCTTTGTGCTCCCCCACTCTCTCCACTTCGTATTGGTCTCTTGATCTTCCTGTGACTGTTATTGGGGGCTCAGAGTTTTATGTCCTGGTCAATTTCCAGGTGACAGCTTTTAGTGTCAAAGTGATCAAGGAGAGTTGCTCTCCCTCCCTTCAGTGACAAGAGCAGACAATCACAGGAAATTGATCATGTTGGATAAACTCACTTGATCCTAAAAATGATATTGGCTTCATGCTCCAGGGTAGGGCAAAAACAACTGAAAAATAATTGCCAGTATACCCCAGAGGAAAATTCTTTCTCTTCCCCAAATTTGACAATCAATCTAGCCCAGCCCACGTGACAAACAATCACTACTGAGAAGAAGAGAAAGCTCCATCTGCACACCAAAACGCCAGAGCGATTTGGTTTGAATCAGAGGTCACTTTTCCTTGGTTTTATCTTTCCCTATGAAAGCCTTGCAAGGCCAGGAGGGTTTACAACATGAAAGCAGCTGTCATGTTCAGATGAGTGCAGCGTCCTCCTGCCTCTTCCTGGATTAGAAAACTGAGCTGGGCTTTCATCTTTCTTCTCAGTATTTAAAACAGTCTTCAAACTGTGTGTGTTTTAGTCTCTTTTTGTTGTTGTTGCTGCTGCAGAAACTGAATTTCTCATTCTGGGTCATTGGTAAAGAGGTTTATTTAGCTCTCCATTCTGTAAGCATGAAGCCCACATCTGGTTGGCATCGAATGGGGTCGTTCTTGTCACATTGTTCTATGGTGGAGACCACCGTTTGATGAGGCAGAACAAAGCTCTGCCAGTTCACCTCCGTCTTACTCTTCTAAGAAAGCCACTAGCTTCGTTGTGGAGTTCCTGCCCTGATACTCTCATAGAGTCCTGACTAATTCCCAAAGACATTACCTCTAAGTGTTATCAGATACAGATTGGGAACTCAGTTTTTGATGTATAAGGTTGGAGATACATTCAAGCACGGTGAGCCGCAGCAAGGATCTTCGCCATCTGACCTCTGAGTTCAATGCTTCAGAAATCACACCGGCGACCCTTGGTGTTGCTTCGGTCATCCATGATGGGATGTTTCTAGAATGGATTCCATCATGTCTCTGGAAATAAGGAATCCAAATTCACCAATTCGGTACACCAAAAGAGACTCTAGAACCAGGAAAAAAAAATGGTTTGTATTTCTTCACATGTAGTCTCCAGATGTAACCAGGGGGATTTTAAATAGTTGCATCCATTAAATCTTATGAAAATATCAAAGAAATTATTTCCAAATGAATTGCTCCCTACATTAGTAAAAGCCTTACGTAGTGAGGTTGTGGGTCTATAGCGTATACGTCTCTTTTGAAGATCTTGAAGTAATTGTGGTGTGTTTGCTCATCAGTTAGCGGACCCAGACTTCTGAAGCAGAGTGGCCTGGTACTCGTTGTGTGTTATTTCGAGTAATACGTTCTGTGTGTGGCTTTCCGTCTCACCGTTCCGCTCTCTTCTCATCCTTCAAAGGCCAGCAGTCCTCACCCACTGTGTTTCCTCCACAGAGCCACCCACCACGCTACTTTCCTTGCCTGGGTTTTTCCAAATAGGAAAATGACCCTAATGAGTGTGCAAGAAACCAAACTATTTGGAAAAGAAAGCCAGAGCCTTGGTAAATGAACCAGGGTTAAATTCCAGAACTACGATTTCTGTTCTCTATGTTATTTTAAAGTTAAGAGAGTCAGCAACCAAGGAACTCACAAGTGTCCAGCAAGAAAGTGAATTTATTAGAGACCAGGAAGACAGGGACAAATGAGCAGCAAACTTACCAATGCTACCTAACAGTGGCATCATCCTGTAAACTACTGGAACTGGTTCCTACCTACGAATCATGTGTAGTTTTGGCCTGTGCATCTGCAGATTTACTTAAAAGTAAGTGCCTTTGGTTCTCTTTAGATCTTTTCCCAGGTACATCAAAGGCCATAAAACTAGTGAGATAAAAATTATAAAGGGAAATGAAATGCTCAGTTTCTTCACTTGTTTTAGGGAGATTTATGGTCAGACCCATGGTTAAGCCTACTTGGGTTTGGGATGATTGAAGATCTGAGATGGTGAAGCATCCCAGTGAGCCAGACAGCAAGGACTTAGTTGGGACCCCGCCCACCACGCACTACCTGGTCACTGTGCTTCTTTGACTGGGTGCCTATTCCTCTGGAGCTCAGCATTGTTGATTACTGATTGAGTAGGACCAATAACCCTCAAGAAGGTTTTCTTTTTCCTTTTTTTAATTTCAATTCAATTTAGTTACTTCAGTTTCCCTCTTCCCTTTCTTACTTCCAGCCTCTCTCATGCCCCCTCTTGGCCTCTCTCCCTCTCTAATTGGTGGCCTTCTTCTTTAATTAGTGTGTGTGTGTGTGTGTGTGTGTGTGTGTGTAGTGAAAATGATGCTCGTGTGTGTAGTGAAAATGATTCTTATGTGTGTGTGTGTGTAGTGAAAATGATGCTCATGTGTGTGTGGTGAAAATGATTCTCTTGTGTGTGTGTGTGTGCGCACGCGTACATGCGCATGTGTGTGTGTAATGAAAATGATGCTCATGTGTGTGTAGTGAAAATGATTCTTGTGTGTGTGTGTAGCGAAAATGGTGCTCATGTGTGTGTAGTGAAAATGATTCTCTTGTGTGTGTGTGTGCGTATGTGCACGCATGTGTGTAGTGAAAATTATGCTCATGTGTGTGTAGTGAAAATGATCCTTGTGTGTGTGTGTATAGTGAAAAAGATGCTCATTTGTGTGTGTGTAGTGAAAATGATCCTTATGTGTGTGTATGTGTGTGTGTATTGAAACTGATGCTCGTGTGTGTGTGTAGTGAAAATGATCCTTATGTGTGTGTGTGTAGTGAAAATGATTCTCGTGTGTGTGTGTGTGCGCGCGCACGTGTTTGAATGCTTGTTTCCCAGTTGGCAGACTGTTTAGGAAGGATTAGGAGGTGTGGCCTTGATAGAGGAGTTGTGTCACTGGGCTTTGAGTCTCAACCCACAGCAGACCTAGTTGTACTCTCACTGCTTGCTGCCTTCGGATCAAGAAATAAGCTCTTAACTTGCCAGTCGTGTTTCATGAGAGTGAAAAAACAATGACTAAGTGACACACACATTCATGCATAAATACATACACACAGCTCACTGAATCCCTTGGGTGCTGCTTGTGTGTATATGATTTCAGAGATGACCATTTTGTATTGGCTAAGCACTTAGAAGTCTCATCCCTGGGAGAAGCTAACTCTCCCTCTCTCAATAGTCATGAGTCATCTGTGGTTCTTTGGGGTGGGACCCTATGAGATTCCCTTTCTGTGTTAGCATGTCTATTGGTATTTTTGAGGCTTTAATGGGCTAACATACATAATTAAAAAAAAAAGCAACTATCCAGGTCCTGGGATATTTGGGGGATGATACGTAAGTAATACTCTTTTATTTCCAATTAGATGCATAGAGACATTCATCTAGGTTTATAAGATTCTTAGAAATCTGTATTTATATTTAATACAATCTGTAATAAGCATGAACATATTTATAAGCTAATCACATTTTATTCTAGATTCTAATTTAAAGCCAAAAACGTCTGTTCTATTCTGTGCTGTGGTGTTAGCTACAAGACACTTCGAACATTTGAAAAGTTATTGATGCAACTTGAGATGTACTGACAGCCAAAAGCAGGCACCAGATTTCAAAGATTTAGTACAAAACAAAGTCTCAGCCTTTTTTATATTGATTACAATTTTAAATGTCACTTTGCATATGGTGGGATAAATCAAATGTCTTACTAGTATTAATTTCACCTGTTTTATTTTCTTTCTCTTTAACCTACTTATTTCTATATAAAAATTATAAATTATGTCTATACTCCATATTATATGTAACATGAGGGCCAGCTAGTTTGGGTTTCTGTCCCGCCCAGTATCCCATAGCCGGGAAGTCCCAAAGAAAATCACACAGAGATCTCCATAAGTTATAAAACTGATTGGCCCATTAGCTCAGTCTTCTTATTAGCTCTTGTAGTTTATATNCTCCATAAGTTATAAAACTGATTGGCCCATTAGCTCAGTCTTCTTATTAGCTCTTGTAGYTTATATTAACCCATTATTCTTATCTATGCTAGCCACATAGCTCAGTACCTTTCTCAGCCAGGCAGGTCACATGTTGTCTTTTCAGTGGTCTGAACTCGACTGTGAGGAATGGGCTTCCTCCTTTCCAGCATTCTCCTGTTCTCATCTCTCCATCTCTACTTCCTGTCTGGTTGACCTGCCTATACTTCTTGCCTGGCCAATCAGAGTTTTATTAAAATACATGATTGACAGAATATAGACAATTCTCCCTCACCAATTATATTTTTATTAGACAGTGTTAACTCAAAAGATAAAGACCCAGAAATATGCCAAAGGAATCACAGAGGTGAGGCGTTTACCACATCTGCTAACACCCCATCCTGAGGCCAGACTCAGAATTCACTCACACCCATTTTTAGCTTAGTCCTCTGATTACTGTGCTGGCACAAACCCTGCTCTTCAGTTTTTCTCCTTCTCTTTTTTTCTTTCCTTTTAGGTCAGGGTCTCACTAAGAGGCCCAGAAAGACCTGGAAAAGGTGATCTTCCTACCTCTACCTCCACATCCTGGGATTACAGACATATGACGCTCTTCGCAAAGCTCTGTGAACACCACACAGAAAGATCTACAGCCCTGTTCCCAACCTGCTGCACCACATTCAGAAGCTAGCAGACAAGGGGTTGTTAGTGACTTTTGAACTGGATAGCTCATGCCTAGAGCATGATGGCCCTAACCCTTTACTACAGTAAGAGAGTGGGAGTGGTTTAGGGCTGGAGAGAAGGCTTGGGGTTAAAGCAGATGTTCAGTTCCAAGCACCTATGTCATGTGGCTCATAGCCACCCGTAACTCCAGCTTCAGGGGGTCTGACTCCCCTGCTAGCCTCAGAGGACATGCAGGCACACACAATTTAAAAATAATAAAAATAAACCATGGGGGGGGGGAGATAGCTGCCCTAATAAATCAAGGAAATTTTCAAAGCAATCAGAATATAGCTTCAGCCTTACAAAAAAACAAAACAAAACAAAACCAGCTCAAGCCAAGCTCTCTGGATCTGAGAGAGACCTACATCCTTGAGTATTGAGGTTACATTGCTAACCTATATTTAATTTCTGTTTGCTAGTTTGGGATGGCTTAGCAATAAAACATCTTTATCTTACAAGAAGCTAACAAATGAGAAAAAAAAAAGACTTCCAGTTTAAAGAAACCAACACAGTTTCTCCCGTGCTACTGTTTTCCAAGTATTTTGATCTTTGAAGAATTCAGAGGACTTTTCCTTGACTGTCTATAGACCAGGTATAGAAGACAGTCACCTGCAAAATCTGAATCAAAGACTATTCTTTTGAATTTATCTCATATAGTGACTTTCAATGACTAACACAAGTTTTTTTTTGGTTGTTTTTGTTCAAGCCACAAACTATCAAACAACAGGCTTCTTGGTGTCTAATACTCAATTAGGCACCTCTACACAGAAAGGGGGTATGCTCACATACGAGCCTTGTGACATCTTTTGCAGATAATTTTTAAAGTGCTGCTTTAAAGTGCTGAGATGGCCTAAGGACATAGTGTGCTCACCTAGCACATATGAAGCCTGAGTCCTCTCCACAGCACCAAATCAAACCAATATGGTGTCTCAGGCCGTAATCCTAGCACTCCAACAATAGAGACAGTAAGATCAAAAGTTAGTCTTCCTCAACACATAGTAAGTTCAAGGCCAGCCTGGGCTACGTGGGGCCCTATCTATGAGTGATTAAGTAAGCAAGAAAAAAGAAAACAAATAAAATCAGTGGAGAAATGAATGGTTAAGATCACATACTGTCCTTTCAGAATACTGGCATGTGGTTTCCAGCAACGACCAGGTTAGACAGCTCACGGCTGCCTGCTCCGACTCTAGGGAGCCCAGTACCTCATTCTGGTATCCTCAAGCACTTGCATGCTTGTGTATATTCCTACATACAGATACACATATGCACATACAGTTTTTGAAAATAAATATTAAAAGGAGAGAGAGAGTGTGTGTGTATGCAAACTGCATAAATACAGATCTCCTTCCTACCTTCCATGTAGAATTCTGACAAGTTGTTGCACAGGCATTAATTGTACACTTTTCTGTGCTATGCACCTTTTAGAGTTCCCTGGACAAGGAGGTAATTTAAGGAGAGCAAGGACCCATGAACAGTGAAGGGGCTTCTGCTAACACAGACTGCACTCTAAGGATTAACTTCATTTTTCCTCCTTCTTGGATTTGACCAAACATCTTGGGTTGCTTTATCCACTTCATAAGATGTGTGCCTTTAGAAAGACAAAGCTGTACCTTTTCAAGGGACAGATGTCACTTTCTGGAGTTGTTGGACCAACCAGGAAGCACAATGGTAAGAGCAGTGGAGCAGTGGGATGAGCTGAGCCGCCCTCTTGGCCTCCCTCCTTCCCTCCACTCTGCCCAAGTCACCATGGACTAATTTCTTAACCCCTCCGTGTCTGTTTTCCATTAGTAAATTGGAAGCATTGACTCCAGCCTCCTCTCCCACACAAACACTGTCACAAATGACAGAAATAAGTTTGCCTCCTTCTTCTGCCTGAGGCAAGTAGGGCCTACAGCCCTCTTCCTCCTTCAACCACCCTGTGTAACTGAGGAGGGACTGACCAGTAGATTTGTGTAAAGCAGGGCTCAAGGAGAGAAAGCTGTTATTAGTCCCTGATGGCTTTTAAGAAAACTCATTTCTTGCCTAACTTGGCTCAACTTCTAAGTTCCCAAAAGCCTGGTGCCTCTCCTATCTCCATCACTGTATTAGGAGCCTGCAAAAGACATTGAGAAAAGGGCAGTACGTCACTAAATCTGTCAGTGTCAGAGTCTGGGTGCCGGCAGCCCTAATAAGCTAGACTCTGCAACCCATCTTTAAGAGGAATTAAGGACACAAGCAATAGATAGCCAAAAAACACGGGAAGAAGATTATTACTATGGCCTGACTGGGAAGAGGGACAAAGAGATCTGGTGCCTACCCATCCTCAGTCCGACTTTGGGACACTGTTGTCAGAAGTTCCTTGTTTGTTTCTCAGCTGCCCAGACCCAAAATAACTGTATTAATTACAACACCGATTCATCAATTGGCCTATTTGCTCAGGCTTATTAACTAACTCTTACATCTTAAATTAGCCCATAGTTCTTATCTGTGTTAACCACATGATTTGGTACCTTTTATCAGTAAGGCATTCTTATCTTGCTTCCTCTGTGTCTGGGTGATGACTACAGACTGACCCTTTCCTCTTCCCAGAATTCTCCTATTCTGGTTGCCCTGACTATACTTCCTGTCTGGCTACTGACCAATCAGCATTTTACTAAACCAATACAAGTGACAAACCTTTACAGGGTACAAGGACATTGTCCCACAGCATTTCCCCTTTTTTTCTTTTCAAAACAAGAACTCTGAATCTAATTTCCTTTGTTTAGCTTTTTCTGACCCTTGTTTATAACAACTTGTAACCAACACTCTAAACAAGACAAACGTCCATAATCCATTTTTTTTAGGAATGTGGGCATAGTTTTCTAGGCTACTTCTTGCTGATTGGAGGCACTGATAATCTTATGGGGATTCAAAGAAAATTTAGGACTATGGTCAAGTCCTGACTAGAATATTCAATGAGGCTTGATCATCTCAGTCAGCAGTCTTGAGGCTGTTCAGGATGTAGAATTCAGAGGAAACTCCACCAGAGGTCTTCTGAAATGTTGGACCATCTGGGCCATCCACTCCTATTGGAGATTTTTCAGGGGATCTTCCTTGATCAAACCTGATTTTTGTTAACCCAGAATAAATCCCACAGCCTCTCATTTACTGTGGAAACAGAAGTAAAACTTCTTATCCAAAATAACATACCTTTTGACTTAAAAGTTGAAGTCAAGTCATTTTCAAAATATGTATGTTGGATTACTCCAGAAGCATTTATAATCTGTCTTTTAGCAGCTGTCCCTGAAGCTTGATTTTGGTCATTCCTAAAATAACTTAAAGGCAAATAATAAAGAGCCACTGCAAAGATGGAGGCAAAGTAACATGGTAGAGTACCTGTCTTAAAAACAACAAAAACAAAAACACTGCTTCAAATAAACCATGCACCAGGATAAAACTGGTACTTTTAAAAACAAAATCCAGAGACTGGAGAGATGGCTCAGCAGTTATGAGCATATGCTGTTCTTTTAGGGAACCCAAATTCGGCTCCTAGCACCCACATCGGGTGGCTTACAACTGCCTGTAACTCCAATCCCAAGGACTCAAATGTCTCTGGCCTTGGAGAGCAACGGTACTCATGTGCACACAGCCCTGGTGTGGGAGGTCCTTCTGTCTATGTGTTGCTCTTGTTGGTTAATGAATAAAGAACTGCTTTGAACCTATGGCAGCCAAGAACAGAACTAGGTGGGGAAAGCTAGGCTGTATGCTGGGAGAAAGAAGGGTGGAGTCAGAGAGACACCATGGAGCCATCAAAGTCAGACATGCAGAAACTTTGCCAGTAAGCCACTGCCACGTGGCAATACACAGATTAATGGAGATAGGTTAAATTAATACGTAAGAGTTAGCCAATAAGAAGCTAGAGCTAATGGGCCAATCAGTGATTTAATTAATAGAGTTTCTGTGTGATTATTTTGGTTCTGAGCAGCTGGGACCAATAAGCAGTCCCCCTCCCCAACACCCCCCAAAATATACATAATTAAAAATAATTTTTTTAGTAAGGATTTTACTATCTAGCTCTAGCTGTCCTGCAACTCACTATGCCAACTAGGCTGGCCTCAAACTCAAAGATCAGATCTACCTGCCTCTGCCTCCAGAGTGCTGGGATTAAAGGTGTGAGCAAGAACACATGGCAAAATAAAAAATTTTAACAAAAGAATACAGCAAGGAACAATGTAAAATTCCCTGCAAAGTTTGATTTTAAGAAATAAGATCTCAGGCTGGGCAGTGGTGACAAACACCTTTGATCCCCACACTCAGGAGGCAGAAGTAGACAGATCTTTGAGTTTGAGGTCAGCCTGGTCTACAGAGTGAGCTTCAGACAGCCAGGGCTACACAGTAAAACCCTGCCTCAAAAACAAACAAACAAACAAATGAAAACAGGAAGGTGTAACTAATGAGTGAAAAGTAAGGATGAAGTGGAATACAAGAACAAACTATTCCAGAAGTACACAGGAACCCGAGATACAAAGAATGGAGAACAGATGGGGCAAGTGGAAAACAGGTAGAAAATGAAAGGTTTAAATTTCACCAAGGCTCATAATTACATGGAATATATTAATAAGTCTTTACTTCAGTTAGAAAACAGAGAGTCTCAGACTGGATGGAGTGAAAAAAAACTTAGGTTAAATATATATCTAACTTAGGTTAAAAGTAAAGGGCCAGAAAATTATGCTTATAAAATTACCAATAAAAGAAAGAACTGCTGGATTAGACAAGGTAGACTTTAGAACACAGATTATTACCTGAGAAACATTTTAAAATAAAGGAGTCAATTCATCAACAAGACACAACAATATCAAATTTATATGCTGAAAACAGAGCTTTAAAATATACAAAATCAGATTGACAAAATTAAAAGGAAAGATGGACAAATCTGCAGTACAGTAGGAGAGGCTGAAGATCTTCTCAGTGATTGACAGGGCAACAAGACAGAAAATGCAGTTAGAGGGCATTTGAGCAGCACTGTTACTAAACTTAGCTATAGTGACATTCATAAGAGGTCCCACTCTACAGCAGCTGAACTCACGTTCTTTCTGCATGTACCTAGAGCAATCACAAGCATGAAGATCAGATGGAAAGACAGCTCTATGTCTATGTCTGTCCGTGTCTATGTCTATGTCTATGTCTGTCTGTGTCTATGTCTATGTCTATGTCTCTCTATGTCTATGTCTATGTCTATGTCTATGTCTATGTCTGTGTCTATGTCTATGTCTGTGTCTATGTCTATGTCTCTCTATGTCTATGTCTATGTCTGTCTATGTCTATGTCTGTCTATGTCTATGTCTATGTGTAGTAATGAAAATAAAAACACAAAAGTTAATACAGGCAAAAGTGTCAAACCTCTAACAGACAGCTGAGAAAGACAGGGGAGCAGATACAAGTTCCCTGCATCACTAAAGGAAACAGGACTACACCACACTTCAGTTCCTACAGCTTCCACAAAGACGATAAATAGTATGAAGTTGATGCTAATAAATACGTAGCTTGGGTAGAATAGAAAAAGAGTAACATTTAAGAGATTCTTGAAATATTAAAATACTAAAGCTCATTCAAGAGAACTGTATAGCCTAAACTACCCTTTACACGATAAATGAACTTAGACTACAGAATAAAACTTTCATGTGAACAGAACTCCTTGAGAAACTTCTCTTTGTGGCAGATGGAAATCATTAGAGAAGACACACTAAGCAAAAGGAACACAGGGCCAAACAACACGTCTAAGACTCCAGGACCCTTGGGAAGAGGAGGCAGAAAGAGGGGGAGAGCCAGAGCGTAGGGGAGTTTGTGGTGACTTGTAGGAATGACAGAAGCTAAACCCATAAAGTCTCACCAACAGGACTGCCCAAACATGAGCTGAACAAGGGAACAGCAGCAGTAGACATGCTAAAATGCATAGGGAAAAGACCACGAGTCCTCAACACTACATAGGCTACTAAGGAATCCAAAAATGAAAGGAATCTTCCCCAGGGAAGAGCATACCAACTTGTTATCCAATATCAAATGGTCACGCCTGAGAACACACATACACGTAACATTGTACAGACTGAGCAGGCTGTATGTATGTGTACGTGTGTGTATATATCTACATATATGTATATAACACCAAGGAAAAAAGAGATCATGAGCTGGAAAGAAAGGAAGGAAAGGTATATGGGAGGGCTCAGAGGAAGGCAAGGGAAGGAAGAAATTATGCAGTTCTATAATAATATCAAAAATAAAAATAATAATTATCTAAAAGAGTTTTTCATAAAGGAAGAGAGAGAACTCCTTGAAAACATTTCAAAAAGAATCCAATGTGACTTCTTCCAAAGTATCTAAGAAACAAATAATACAAAGTATACATTAATTTTCTATTGTTTGTAAAGGCCTGGAAAAGTAAACAATTGTTTGTTTAACCTACCTTCTTGTATCTTCCAAAGCTACATTCCTGTTCAAAAATTATGATAAAGTCTTCCTTTAATTTTGTTGGAAGAATCAAATAAATAGTATAAAAGAGCTGTATACATAGAAAGCAAACAAAAGCATTGTGAGGGGCATAGTGTACAGTTCAGTGGTAAAAAGCTTGCCTAACACACATGAGACCCTGAGTTCTAGCCTCAACAACACACACGTGCATGCTCACACACACACATGCACACACATCAATGTACTCTTTAAACTGTGAAAACAAACACAAGTAGTCTCACTGAGAATTTAACACTTTTCTTTAGTAAATTATTCTTCTCTGTATATGTATGTCTTCTCCCAGAAAACAATGATGTATATTTTACCTAAAAAGAAATATTAGCCAGGTGATGGTGGTGCACACCTTTAATCCTAGAACTTGGGAGACAGTGTCAGGTGGATCTCTGTGAGTTCAAGTTCAGCCTGGTCTACAGAGTGAGTTCGAGGACAGGCCCCAAAGTTACAGAGATACCCTGTCTCTAAAAGACAGAAAGAAAAAAAGGAAGGAAGAAAGTGTAAGCCCCGGTCTCTGGCCTCCATCTTTGGTGACCCCGTCCTTGAGCCAAGAGGAGGCCACCAAAATCTTGACCATTCCCTTAGTCTATTTAAACCGCTTCCCCAGAAAGTTCCCTCGTGGTCTCCCCCTCCCCCATGGTCGTGTTGCGGGTTCCCCCTCAGGGCCACCTAAGAGTGCAGGAATCCCATTAAACCTGGATATTTTTAATTTGGCTTTTTTGCATCAGCAGGGAGCTCACATTAGGAAAATTCCTAACAGAAAGGAATGGAGGGAGGGAAGGAGAGAAGGAGAGAGAGAGAGAGATATTATACTAGTAAAGCTTTTGATAAAGATGTCAGTGGTCCAAGATGACAGATGGTGATAGACAATCGTTTTCTTCCATTTTATAAGAAGAGTTAATCAGGAGCCAGAGCTCAGTGGCTAAGAGCACTAACTGCTCTTCCAAAGGACCTGGGTTCAGTTCCCAGCACCAACATGACTGATAACAACTATCTGAAACTCCGGTTCCAGTTTATCCAATACCTTCTTCTGGCCTCTGCAGGCATTATATGCATAAGACAGACACATATATGCAGGCTAATCATCCACAGAGGGAAAAAAGTATTTTTTTAATTTAAGAGAAATATCAAACAGAACTGAAGAAACTAAATCATAAAATGTCTGAAACTAAATCATAAAATGTCTGAAAAAAAAGGCAAGACTTTATATCTGCTTGATATTCCTCTTAAATATTGAATATTCTTTATCTAAAGAAAAGAAAACCTCTGGTCTAATACATACAGAAACCCTTCGCTGAGGTGGCCTAAAATCTGCTTTAAAACACAATAGGAAATATGTCTGTCATTATGTCTCAGCTGTAAAACACTGGCTCACCTCTGGAAGATTTTAGCTTCCCTCAGCAAACAGAAAGAGGTTCTTTACTCCTAATTGTGCAAGTACTTCTACCAGAAGTACTTGCCTGCCTGGCCAAGGTTTTTCTGGTGTCTGCCCAGTGGGGCCTGACATTGTCTGGCCAGAGATTTTCTTAGGATAGGAGGGAGTGCCAGAGGAGAAAGAATTGGCAAAGAGGCAAAATCAGAACCAGGAAACTCCCAGAGCTGAGATTAAGGAGCCCGTGCAGACCCAAGTTACACCCACATCAATCTAACAGAAGGCTTCCTACGCAGCAGCATCCACTTGAAGCAGACAAATAAGATGTGTCGGGAGCAGAGTCTGTGACTATCAGGTCTAAATGACAACTTATTTAATTAACAAAAGTAAGATTGGACTTGGCCAAAATTATCAAAACATTCAGACAACCATTCCGTCATTCCAGAAAATACTGGATGGCAACAGAACAAGCAGACAAAGCTTGTGCGGGTAGCTGTCGCTTCAACCCCATTTGCAGTGGTTGGTAACATTAAGCTGGGGTACCAGGACGTGTGTTCACAGGACTTCTACTGCAACAGAGACACATGTGAGTGTGGAGTAATAGAAAGTGACATTCCTTATGTCATGTCAGGTTTAAAGTCCAGATAGACGGAGATATAGATGTCAGCTTGCGGGACAGGCAGGCTTCATCGCCCATGGACAGCACACTGCCAGCACCTGTCCACTCAGCAGGTTGTGTGCCTCCGAGTGAAGGGAGACACATGATCTCCTCTCTGGCCTCTCCACCCCAGGCTGCAGCAGCCGCCAAGTGGGCACCTCCTCTCAGTCTGTGTCAGCACAAGGAGATCAGTCAGGAGAGACCACTTGTAATTATCTATGCAGATGGTCACTTCATTAGCATAGCTTCCCAGCAACCAGTTCCGGGTGTGGGCCTCTCTCTCTCTCTCTC
>LOEQ01009164.1:22542-33342 GCA_001685075.1 Bramus lutescens
GCATCTACTTCCTGTCTGGTTGACCCGCCTATACTTCCTGTCTGGCCAATCAGCATTTTATTAAAATACATGATTGACAGATTATAGACAATTCTCCCACAAAAATGTTGCTATTTTTTTCTGCTGTGTAGTACTCCATTGTGTAAATGTACACATTTTCCTTACCCATTCTTCAGTTGAAGGGCATTTAGGTTGTTTCCAGTTCCTGGCTGTGACAAACAATGCTGCTATGAACATTGTTGAGCACATATATTTTTGGCATGACTGAGAATACTTTGCTTTGGATGTATACCCAAAAGTGGTATTTCTGGTTCTTGAGGAAGGTTGTGAACACATTGACACAGGAGGTCACTTCCTAAATATAACCCCAGCAGCACTGACACTGAGAGAAACAATCAATAAATGGGACCTCCTGAAACTGAAAAGCTTCTGTAAGGCAAAGGACATGGTCAACAAGACAAAATGACAGCCTACAGAAAAGATCTTCACTAAACCCACATCAGACAGAGATCTGATCTCAAAAATATACAAAAAAACTCAAGAAACTGGTCATCAAAAGAACACATAATCCAATAAAAAAATGGAGCACAGACCTAAACAGAGAACTCTCAACAAAGGATTCTAAAATGGCTGGAAGACACTTAAGAAAATGTTCAACATCCTTAGTCATCAGAGAAATGCAAATCAAAACAACACTAAGATTCCATCTTACGCCTATAATAATGGTCAAGATTAAAAACACTGATGACAACTTATGATGGATAGGTTGTTGGGTAAAGGGAACACTTATGCATTGCTGGTGGGAATGCTAGCTGTTAAGGCCCTTTGAATGTCAGTGTAATGATTTCTCAGACAATTAGGAAACAACCTTCCAGGAGTGCTTTTTAACGATGCTGTAAGTTCTGGGTCTTATTAATCTTGCTCCACTATCAATCTTCATTAATATTTTCTTTCTTTTAATTGTGTTTCATTTTCTCTTTTGATAGTAATTTTTGACTTTTTCAATATTTCTCTTATTTTTGATTATATTTACAAATTTTGCCCATTCATTTTTTTCCATCAGTGGTTCTCACAACTCAGTGTATACTTTTATAAAACGTTCTAGAATTTTTCTAGTTTCTACATTTGGGCATGTCTCTCCTCTTTGATGAAATGAGAGGCAATTTTAATAAGTACATAATCTTCAGAAAATAAACTTCTAATGCTAACTATCAACTTCTACATGTAACCCTCTTCAAGAAAGTGTATACCCTCACATTGCCTAAAACCAGAAGCTTCTAATTCTTAAGGATTTATGAAGTTCAAATTATAAAATATCTTTATTTTGTATCAGAAATTCCATCTTAATTTACCCTGCTTCCTCCAGGTGGGCTTAAGTGTTTTGGGGTTATTTATCCCATTTATGTATCTAACTTGTAGTCAAAAGTAAGCAAATATTTTGCCCTCATTATCTTTGTTATATTATAACATTTAATTTGCTTAACCTCCTTTCAATGGGGTTTAATGGAGAAATAAACACAAATAGAGTATGTCCATGTTCCATGTTTATATTTTCATAGAGACAATGTGAGTATATTTTCATAGAGACAATGTGAGATTATCATATTTCCCACGACTGTTTCTTTTATAATGTAAGTTCATTTTTAAAAAAAATAATTTTTGAAAAGAGATCTAACTAAGTAAGCTAAAAGTTTAAGAAGTCAACAGAATTTGATTTGATGAGATTCTGATCATATGTATGTTTGACTAGCTTTGTTGTAAGGTTTATTTGTTCATGTATTTTTAAAATGTTTGTTAGTATGTATTCACATTAAGATAATAATATAACTGCAAACAGCAATTGGTACATGCAGTGGGCAGCATAAGAGGGTTTGCCACTATAAATCAGTTTAATAATTTTTTAAACATATTCAGGCCATGCATTTTTTTACCAGTTCTGTTTCAAAACTAAAATAACCGCATTGAAAATAGTCTAGTCTTGTCTTCTCTGACATACTGAAGCTATTATGCTATTATGAGACATTGTAAATGCCCAAAACTCAAATATCCTGAAGTTAATAAATATTCATAAATAAAAAATGCAATGAATCAGATAACAACATCAACAAAACCAACTTTGACCTATCATGTACTATAAAAGATGAGTTCCTTATGTTTTGCTTCATCTTCACATACAATAAAAGGAACCAGTTAGAACAATTCAAATCATGCTTCTTTATTTCAAGTTTCAAATTCTCAGCAATCTTTTCATTAAAATATCATTTTAATCTTTGTGGCCTAAGTATGTCATAATAGGCTTTTTAGTTTCAACTTGTCATAATAATCGAAGAATATTTTCTGAGCTTTTTTAGCAGGGGTAATTTTAGGATTATAATGTACAACATGGGAGATGCAAGTAATATTGTGTGTTCTTATAATAAAACTTTTGACAGCTTAGCCAGTGGAAGATTGTGACTCAGGACTTTAAGTTTTTCATGACACACATAGTTTGGAAACTTTTTAAATTTTATCATTCCATGTTAATCAAGATTTCTTATTTAATTAATAACTGTCCTTAGGTACTTTTTATTCATATATCAAAAATGTCTTATATTTAGTGTTACTCATCAGAGAGCATAGAAAATAATGTCTCTAATGTGTTTCACTGTGCTTTGGTATTGACATCAAAAACATTGACTTTGCAGAGGCATATATGGATATATAACTGATTCTAAGTTAGAAAATCACATTGGTAGCTTTATCGGGACTTATGGGCTACTATTTGTCACATAAGATGGAAATGTTCTAGTTCACAGATGCCAGATCAGGTAATAAGAATGGAAGAAAAGAGTGTTGCAGAATCATTGTACTCTGTGTGAAGATCAGTTCATATTTTTGGTGTGATAAAAAGAAAAAGTGGTCAGTCACTAGGCAGGAATTAATGGGCAGGAATTCCAGGGAGAGGGACTTCTGGGAAGAAGAGAGATCTGCAAATGCCCAAGAGACATGAAACAAGTAAGAAATACAGTCCAAAGGAGAAGTAACTGAACCATTTGATAAAAGGTAGATTAAACAAAGCAGTAAGTCTGAGTTATAAGAACTGCTTGGGTAAAAGCCTAAGCTAAGGCCAAGCTTTCTTAACTAATAATCAGTCTGTGTTGTTATGGGAGCTGGTGATCCAAAGATAGTCTGACGAGAAAGCTTTTTATGTAAGAGTGTTCTGAACCATTTCGCTTACAATATGCATACACCAACAAAGGATGACTTAAGCAGATCTTTCATGATTCTAGGTACAGACAGCTATGTAGACTTATGCTTCAGGGGCATTGGCATGGAACAGTGCAAAGAAAATACGTAATGTGTGTGTATGTGTATGTGGAATACAACTAGAGGAATGTGGATCATTTTCTTGAAACTGCCTTTCAGGGAGGCAACTCTCTTTTCCTTTAAAGGTCACTAGGGTTATGCTTTTCTTTCTTGTATCTTTCTCGACAAATATGAGATGAAGGATTTCCTCAATCTTGGAAGTAGAAGCCCTCTGGAACATTCTGTAAGCTTTAAAGAATGTATAAATTCAGCAATAACCTTAGAACCCAGAGGTCTTTTTACCTGCTGTATAAATATTTCACAGGTATATGTAAACATCATAATTCTATTTAAGTCACCAATGATACACACACACACACACACACACCAAAAGAACCACAAAACATATTGAAGTCCATGTTAGTGAAAATGAGGGGTTTAAATTGGGTGACAGGATCATTGGTGATTGGTTACTTACAGGACACTAATGAACAGAATCACTGAAAAAAAAAACAGAGACTGAAATAAATTCTCAAATGCAATCATTAACTATTTACATATCTCTGGGGAAAGATGTGGCCTTGTGACCCCAAGGTTCTAGAAACAGCTAACTGCTTATAAATCCTGAGGAGAAGTGATGCTCTCTCTCCTAGTAACCTTTGACTGCCTATAAATCCTAGGAATAAGCATGACCCTGTGGAGCCTCTCTCTAAACAACTAACTGTCTATAAATCTTAGGCGAGATATAGGACTTCTTCACTTCTTCCCTTTCTCCATGGAGAAATGTCAGTAGGCCAAGTCTGATATGGGCATCTCGAGGTTGGTCACAACTTTTGAGATTTTTTAAGAGGGCAATAATCATATACTGCTCCACATCAATCTTTGAAGAAAAAGGAAATTTTGATCACAGGCTTAGTAAATCACATATTCTCCATATCTAGTACCCTCTGATAGCTGTATTGACTGCCTATCAGCCTAGGAGATGTCTAAAGAGCATCTGGTCACTTTTTCATTTTCTATAGGAATTTGAATTTACAAATATCCAGAGAAGAAATGTTGATAAACTGATCAATATTATTTCTAGGCATGCAAAAGTCTTCTTTATCCTGCCCCGCGTATCTCATATCTTCTACCACTGTTCATTGAAATTTGATAGATTGGGTTGTTCAGTTCCAAGATCGATAAAATCTTAGAGCCAGTACACTACTACAGGATGAAGAATTTTCTTCAAATATAAATTAAATGCCACGTGACTGCCATCCAACTAATACACCTATCTTATCTTTGCTCTCAATGCACCCCTCTCAATTTCTTGTAAAAGCATGCCATGCAACTTGTCTATTCATGTTACATTCCCATTGTGGAAATATTGGAATTTCTGTTTTATTCATTACTATTTATTTTCTGGAGATAGCACAATTACAATGGAAAGAAAGTGTATATATTCACAAAATAGCATTGTATGAGTTACATTTTTTGTTGCTGTGACAACATATCTAGATCCATATAGACTGAAGCAAAGGAAGAATATTATGACTTGCAGTTGCAGAGGGTTAGGGTCTATAATAATAGGGATAGTAGGCAGCAGGCAGGCAAGGAAGCAGGAGCTGGAAGCTGAGAGATCACACTTCTCTCCATATGCACAGACTAAAAAGAGAGAGCTGAAAGTGGTGGAAGACCATGAACTCCCATGTCCACCTCTTGAGGCACACTTGCTTTAGCAAGACTCCTTAAGTTCCATAAACTTTCCAACAAGACCAACAAAAACTGTGAAGTATTGTCCAAATACATACACTTAGGGCAAGGATTTCTAATTCAAGTCACCACAGGTGAGTGGCAAAAATTAGTCATTTCTATTTCTTCCAATGTGAGAACTCAGAATTCATTTTTATNTGTTTAAATGAATATAATTTGTGTGTTGTTATTTCCGGGGATAAGCTAGCTGTGCGGGAGCCAGGTGGGACAAAAAGCAGGCCTGCTCGCCTCATCACTACAAAATCCCTTACAGGAAAAATGTTTTTCTATTCATGTTTGCTCAGCAGAAAATATTTGAATATGATGAAGTACAGGCCAACCCCATTTAACTGTGATTTCTATCAATGCTAAAGGTCTCACCCAGCTGAAATGTGCCATATCACAAGAATTCCATTCTGTTTTATATATCCTGAAGGGGCGTCACACCAGCGTGAAACCATCCCTTTTAATATTGCTTTTATTGAGTTATATATATATTTTTTTCCTCTCTCTTCCTTTCCTGACCCTCCCCTTCTACTTTCTCCAATGATTCCCATGCTTCTAATATCTTCAGGAGATCTTGTCGGCCTGGTATTGGCATAAAATGAGACAGGAGAATCGATGGAGTCAAATTGAAGAACTGAATATCTATCCACACACCTAAAATGGAAAAAGAAAGCATATTCAACAAATGGTGCTCACATAACTGGATCTGAACATATGGAAGAATTGAAAATAGATCCCTATCTACTGCCATACCCAAAAACTCAAGTCCAAATGGATCAAAGACCTCAACATAAAACCAACCTCACTGAACCTCATAGAAGAGAAAGCAGGAAGTACACTTGAACACATTGATACAGGAGATCACTTTCTAAATATAATCCCGGTAGCATAGACACTTAGAGAAACAATTAATAAATGGGATCTACTGAAACTGAGAAGCTTCTGTAAAGCAAAGGATGTAGTCAACAAGACAAAATGTCAGCCTAGAGAAGGGAAAAAGATCTTCACCAACCACACCTTGGACAGAGGGCTTATCTCCAAAAATATATAAAGAACTCAAGATATTAGTCATCAAAAGAACAAATAATCCAATAAAAATGGAGTACAGACCTAAAAGAGAACTTTCAACAGAGAAATCTATAATGACCAAAAGACATTTATGGAAATGCTCAACATCCTTAGCCAACAGAGAAGTGCTAATCAAAACAACTCTGCAATTCCATCTTGCACCTCTCAAAATGACCAAGATCAAAAACACTGATGACAACATATGCTGAAGTAGAGTAAGGGGAACATACCTCCAATGCTGGTAGGTGTGCAAACTTATACAGCCCCTTTGGATATCAGTATGGTGATTTTTCAGGAAATTAAGAAATAACCTTCCTCAAGACCCAGCAATACCACTTTTGGGTATATACTCAAAGGATACTCAATCTTACCATTCTTTTCAGAGACTCTAATAAATTCCAATGCTATCAAATAACATGGTTCTAATTTGTTTACTAGCTCAAATATGAGGTTTGGGTCATATTCATAATTATTATTTCTGTTTAGAAGATAGAAAGGCTGGAAAATTCAAAACAGATCACTAACATCTCTTTGGGGTTAGAACATGGAACTGATATCCAATTCCAGATACTGAGAGACAGCAAACAAACTCATTTACATTCTAGTGTGAATTATTTTGGTACATGTGAAATACTTTCTCAATCTGCATTTTAGATGTTAACACCATTCATTTAAGATCGGCAGGCAAATAAGGGAAACTACTTAGGAAAAATGAATTTAATGTTCTGCAGTGTAGTTGGGTAACATTGATGCTTTTATTTTATAAAGAATTAAAAGAATTTAAAGTTCACCAATTTAAAAGTATAGTTTAATGTTTTAGGAGACAAAAAATATTGCTTATTACTTGACCATTCAGTGTGTATCTGTAACAAGTAATTACACTGCTGTATGACTATGTATAATCATGTGTCAACAATGAAACAAATATTTTATTTATCTGCAATTTCATATAGAAAATTAGTGTGATAATACCATCATTATATATATATATATGGTTTTTATAATAAAACATGCTTAGAATGATTGTTAGCTTACTGATTAGTGAGAAAATGTTAGATTACACTTCTAAAATTTTCAAATCATCTGAACTTTTGAGGATACATTGTGTGCTAAAGGAAGCTCAAATATAGGAAAAGATACTTTTCTAGTTTACAATGATATATAATGGACCCAATACAACAACTTATATTCACATTGCTACATGAAAGGCATCATGGTTACCATAGAAGAGGTATGTGTTTGTATGTGTTGTGTGTATGTCCATATATAAAATATAAGTAATAGGCAGATACACATTGGTGTAGGAGGTCCTTCTGTATTGTGTTGTCTTTATTGGTTGAATAGAGAAGCTGCCTTGGCCTTTTGATAGGGCCGTCCTTAGGTGGGTGGAGCAGACAGAACAGAATTCTGGGAGTAAGAAGGCAGAGTCAGAGAGAGCTGCCATAAAGTTGCCACAGTCATACATGCTGAATTTTTTCCAGTAAGCCATGGCCTTGTGGTTCTACACAGATTATTAGATATGGGTTAAAGCAAGATGTGAGAATTAGCCAATAAGAGGCTAGAGATAATGAGCCAGGCATCAATTTAATTAATACAGATTTCTGTGTGATTATTTTGGGGGTTAAGCAAGCCGGGCGATGGGACACAGCCCGCCGCACCTCCTTACTACAACACATAGTTGCTCATCTCACATTTCTTTGTAATGCTATAGACATTCTATATTTACAAACGTATAATTATTTTTAGCCTGCTTTGTGGCTCTGATTCATGGTTAGATTTGAAATCACCCTTTTTGGTACCATGATCCTCTTAAAGAGGCATAATATTCACAGTTCACCCAGATGACAAGAAAACATAAAATTATCTGAAAAAAAGACTTGACACATTGACCAAGCCACAAGAAGTATGTGAGGAAGCATGTCCTCTGCTTATAGAAGACTCTGAACTACCTGATGACACGGTGACACTTTTTTACAAACTTACACAATTAAGCTGTAATTCTTAATTTGACTTGTTTCATTCCTTTTTCCCTGGAGATAGAATTTTTTGTGTAAACCTGGGTCTCATGGAACTGATGCTATGAGCAGCCTTTACTCAAACTCATAGAACTACCTGTCCCTGCCTCCTGAGAGCTGGAATTCAAGGCCTGTGCAGCTTCATTCTATGACTTTTGATAATATGATGTCTTCTAGGCACAAATAAGCTGATATATAAAATTAGCTATTAACTAATAAGAGATTCACCAAGACAATTTGGGTGTAATGGCCAGGATCTTGCCTTTTATCTGTGGAGAAAAATGGAGAGAATCTGAAGTGGAGATCTGGCGGCGATGGTACTGTTCTGAATGACAGCATGAGTGGATGGTAATGAGTGGTTGAATAACCACTTCTGCATTTGGCATGTACTGAAGAAGATCCTCTGGTATATACATTTATAAGGAAGTAACATATTTTTACCAATAAATATTTAAATAAAAAATCTACTGGAAACCAGATCAGTGATAAGAATCTGTTGCCGTCCTGACTAAGATCCAGGAGTTGAAAGTAAACTGTAAAAGAAAGGAAGGGAAATAAACAGTTTCAAAACTTTCTTATATAGAAAAAAATGCTATTATGGAGACATTCAAAAATTAACAATAACTATCTAATTATCAATAATAAATAATTAACTAATAATTAATAATGGATTAGTGAATAGGTTGAAAAGAGATCAAACTGATGAATTCCTGAAGAAAAAATTATGAAAACACATCAGAGAAATGAATAAACTGATGAGGGCCTATTTGTTTATTCTGTATTTGATAAGTTCTTCTTATTCACAGAATAATTTTCTCAACAACTTCAGTCATGCAATAAATCAAAATGCTCAATTATGTAACTCATAATACAAATTCACTTGAAACGAATTTTAAAATGTTTAGAAAACATTTCTAGTTTAGCTTTGATAATTTAATAAAATGTTGGAATTTGTTCAAAGAAAAGTAAGCTTAGGAATCATAAAATGACCACTAAGTTCCCAAATGATAAAGTTCTTTTATATTTAAGACACTTTAATCCTGACTCTAGCATCTTTCTGAAACTCCTGAGTTAAACTTCATAGTAAAGTCTTATTAGCAGTAATTTTACTATTGTGTTCCTTAACAGAACAATAGTATCAAGTTTGCTCCAGGCCCACCCAGTCTCATTTTCTTACCCACCCAAGAAGTATCAGACATGAGTCCCATCAAGGAACGGGTCTCAAATCCAATCAGAAAGTCATTGGTTGCCCTTATAACATTTGGGCTGCTGTTGCTCCAGCCTACCTCATGGCAGGTTATCATTGTAGGCCACAGGGTTTGTAGAGAACCTGATGATTATCTTTCTCTTTTGGTAGCATGCGCAGTACCTTCCAGAACCAGGAACACTAGTCACTAGGGTGAAGCCTCTAGCTATGTACTGGCTTGACTTCTCTGTGTTCAATGAGCTATGCAAGTGTTTTTTGTTTGTTTGTTTGTTTGTTTGTTTGTTTGTTTGTTTTTTAGCAATAGAGCTTTCCCATCTGTTTGTGAAAAGCAATCAATAGCCTTGACAAAAGCCTGAATGTTTGGGAATGTTTATGGGATACCTTTGGCCAACGACTCAACTAAATGTAACCCGTTCATAGTACTGGATGTTTCATCTGGGGGTATAAAATGTCTAGTTAGGAATGGTCACCCAATGATTTAGTGATTCCATTAAGATTCCTTTCACATATGCATACATTTTAGGAAGCTTCTTCAGAGGCAGGCTTTCATACACCCTCAGTGTCCCTTAGTATTAGCTGTCCTTTCCCCTATGTGCACTTTTATGCCTCTCTTCCATTCCCCTCCCCATTTAAAGCTCCCAGGCAATCTCCCGTCTATAACAATATATTCCATTTTGGTTTCATAGAGAGATCCTTTCCTCCCTTTCTGTCCCTAACTATGTACCTATCCTCTATGGTTTTATGAACTGTAGCATACATATTGATTACTGAAAAGCTAATATCCACATATAAAACATCCTATATTTGTTTTTGCAGGTCTGAGTTACTTCAATCAGGATGATGTTTTCCAAGTTGTATACATTTACTTGAAAATTTCATATTTTTTCTTTTTCAGATAAGGACCCTCTTCAGTCATCATTAGAGAAGCTTCTTGTAGGAGATTGGAAATAACACACAGATTCTTAACCATGCAATGAGCAGAGAGTAAGAGGCTGGAGGACTCAGTCCAAAATGGGATGTCTTCTTCAAACCTCTGCCTTTGGGGGTCAGGGATCTATGTAAAAGAGGTGTCCAAGGGATTGTAAGAGTCAGAAGAAATAAATGACTCCAATAAAGGGTCTTTTCCACTCTCAACAGGATTGATGCATACATGAATTCACAGCAACTATGGAATCACTCATAGGGTCTACATAGGATCAATCCAGGCAGGTGTAAGGGGTTAGTGGACAACTGTGAAGGTTAAGAGTCTGGATTTTAGTTGCAGGGAATAAGCTGCCCTGGCTCTGGGAAAAATTGAGGACTGTGGCTGAGATGCAGGTTGAGCTACGGAAAGCCAGGGCTGAGAAGAAGCCAAAGGTCTTCTTCCCTGTTCTCTTGACACAAGTTTCGATGACCTCAGAGTTTAAGGAAGTGGCTGTCCTGCGGCACATAACAAAATGAACTGCTTTGCTCAGATAGTTTGAATAGCTCAGATTAGATCTAGGA
>LOEQ01009164.1:33421-45668 GCA_001685075.1 Bramus lutescens
GAAGGTTTGCATGACGTCCTGAAGACCTAAGAGTAGATTAATGACTCTTATGTCTCTAGGGGCCATTGTGTGGCGATCACCCAATGCATTTTTCAGTTTTTAGTTCCTTGTTCTTACTTGTGTGGCAGAAACATATTCTCTTTATACTATGGTAACGTTTATGATAACTCTTATCTTACTATGGTAACCTTTATCTTGTTATGGCAATCCTTATGGCAACCTTCATTTTGTTATAGTAACCCTTATGTTGTGAGTGTATCGAAGTTCACTTCCTTGTTGAGCTTACATAAGCTAAGTGTATAAAATGCCTTTGCTAAATAAAGCACAGCATGCAGTTGATATTGCTGATTTCACTCTGCATCCCGTGTCCTGGTTTATTCACGACCCTTACCCAGGGACCCCCGACGCACTAGACGTCTACAGACAACGATCCCTAGAACGAATCAAGGAGCTATCTGCAATCGATAAGCACTTAACACAGGGGAAAAAAAAAAGCTTTCTCCAATGGAATCTCACTGGGTACATTAACCACATTTCAGGGTAGTCCCAATGGTCAGGAATAGATGGTGTGGGAAGTCCTTCTATCTATGTGATGCTTTTATTGGTTAATGAGTAAACAACTGGCTTGGCCTAAAGCATGGGAGGAGGAAGGCAGAGTGAGAGAGACGCCATAGAACCGCTGCTGGAGATAGACGTGCTGAAACTTTGCTGGCAGGCCCCAACCTCGTGGTGATATACAAATTAATGGAGATGGATTTAATTAAGATGTAAAAGCTAGCCAATAAAAATCTAGAGCTAATGGGTCAAGCAGTGATTTAGAAAATATAGTTTATGTGTGATTATGTCAGTTCTAAGCTTCTGGGAACAAACAAGTGACCTCCTGCTAACACAAAAGTAACTCAATCATACATTTTTAGACCTTTGTTTATTGATTTTTAATAATGCTGAGTTTTTTTCTTATATGTGTTATATATTGGTTAACCATTTTATGTTTTCATAATTTTTTTGTGTGTACGCGAATGTGCACATACACATGGTACCACACATGCATAGGGTTTCTTATTTTTCTGTTTTGTTTTTCATTTGCTTATTTGTTTTTATTATTGTTTTTAAGGAGAAAGAGAAAGAAATTAGTTGGTTGGAGTTGAATAGTTGAAGAGCTTGGAAGAGAGGATCTGGGAGGAATTGAAAGATAGGAAATGTGTGATCAGAATATATTACAGGAAAACACCTTTTATGAGGTAAAGGAAGTAAAATTTTACAAAAGTGCTCTCCCCCAAGAAAAACTACAGCCCAGATAGAATGATCAGATTAGATAAGTAAAATAAAGAACTCCTTAACTGAAGCTGAGAACACAGGTTTTCTACTGGTTTTAAGTTCCAGAGTGTTAGTGGTGATACTGTTAGGTTATTGGTTTTTGTTTCCCTTTCAGACTATTCCTGTCTATTTCCTTTCAGACTATGCCTGTCAATTTTCCAGTTAGTCACTTCACATAATCCTGTACATGCAAGCACAGATGATCATTTACCGGGATAATTATGTTAAAGATTTCAGTTACTTCAAACCTTACCATAGACAAAGGAAAGAAGAAAAATATTTTCCGAAGCCTTTCAAACTGTTAAGATGATTATCATATTGTCAAAATTTTGACTGAGAATAAACATTAAATGATATACTCTGTTTTTGGGCTTTTGTCTTCTACCCTTTTTTACTATATACATTATAGTGAGATTTTCACATGTTGATCAAATATTCAAAACATTTCCCTGGCTCAATTTGCTGAAGTTAAGATTGTGTATTTGATAACAAGTATTAATAAAATTTAATTTTGAGTATTAGGTTGAATCTGACTTCACAGTATATAGCCATTTTTCTGTAAAAATGGATCATAAAATTACTCAACTTGCAATTTTAGTCCTAATCTTTTTCTGTGTCTGCATAAGTAATGTGCTTTTTGAAACATGACTGATAATGTTTGACATTTTACTGTGACGATGTCCTCGTGATCTTCCATCCTAATAAAAAAATTCAAACTGATATTCATATTAACAGTGGTTATCAAAGAGACATGACACATCAGAACAATCTAATTCTGGAGTGAAACACTTTGACCTCATGTTGCTGGCAGGTTTCTACATATCCCTTCTGAAAACAGATTTTAGACTTTCAGGTTTTGTTCTTTTCATTACTGGGGGAAAGTCCTGCAGCTACTGCAACCCAGTCAAGTTCTCTCCTACATCACCAGCTCTCAAGTTTTCTTGCTAGAAATTGTGAGCAAGCTTCACCTGCTCCACTTAAAATTCAATTTCTTTATGCAGGTTTATAATTTACATTTCAGTTAATAACTTGACATTTTTGTCTTTGCCTTATAGAAGACACTGAAAACATAAAGCATTTAGGTACTTTTAATCATATTGAACCAATATTCTGCCTTATTTGGGTGGAATATATTCTACTTAAATAAATTAAATATACTTTCTAACCTATTGAATTGTTTTTGTGTGTTAAACCAATGTGCTCAATGATTTCCACCACAGTAAATAAACACTAACCTAATTGAATGCAAAGATCCATATGTATCATTAAATGGCCATAGATTCATCACTGAAAAAGTGGTTTGAATCATGCAGTCTGATTAAAAGGCATAGACCGAGGTCTGCTTTCATCTACTCATTTGGAGTTCCTGTTTTGACCTTGTCATTGGCAGTACTCTCTTGCCTCCCTGCTGTTCATGTGTTGGCCAGCGTTTATTGTCTTATTTTTCTGCTCAGTGTGGTTCTACGACCAACCTAATGCACGTGTGCACCCTCAATTGAACATCTAGATGTGGTTTCTGTAATGTTTGATTAATAGGAAAGAAAGCTACAACCAAAAATCTCAAGACTGTCCAAGTGGGAGTCGAATGCTAGTAAAATATACTTTATGTTTCTACTATGGTTTATTCATCAAATTTGTGCAAAATATGAGAGCTTTGTTTGAGGATGATAACTATATATTATCCTGTGAGCATGGGATGAAATTCTCACAGGGTATTCAAATCTATATTTGAATATTTCATTCTTATTCCTGAACCTTTATTTTATGTATATACATCCTAAGAGTCAGGGTGAATTGATACCTTTCATAAATAAAGAATATATTCTTGCTCTGCTAATGGGATAGAGCCTATCATTATATAATAAATAATAATGTATCATAGTGAATTAGTAATATAAGTTTTTTTTAAAGAGAGGAAGTAGTTCATGAGTATTGCTAAATAATTGTTATATTGTTGCATTCTAAACACAACAAGTAAGTGATAAGGATTCTCAGTATAATGTATTTTTGTCATTGATATAACTCCTCCATTTCTTTCATATTAATTGTTCATTCAGTATGTTTTTGATCAGCATCAATAGTCAAAATTTAGAACTATGAACAACTCGAATTTTGCATTTTTGACCCAATTTTAATATATTGCAAAAATGTATTATAAATCTATGCTATGAAAATGGGAAATGCAACAATTTGAAAATATTTTTAATTTTGAAAAATAAATTTTGGAATTACAGCTGAGAAGTTTAGATGAAAAATGGTCAAATAAATTAGCAAAATAAATAATGGATTTGGAAATGTGAATGAAATAGTGAATGAAGTATGAAAGAGTGGTAAATTGCAATAGAAAGTATAAGGCATTTGTTTTGTTTCACATAAATATTTGCATATTTATTCTATTTTACATAAATGTGTTTCTAACTAGAATACTTGTATGGTATACAATGTAAGAATACACTCTTCCTTTGAGTACATTGAGTTTTATATTTGCTTTCACTGTTTTTAGAGTCTAAACAAAAGCAACCCAGTGGCTTCAATACAATATAAAAAAACACTTTTCTTGATATTTCTGGATATTTCAGACACAACCAAGCAGTAAATTATGTTTACATTGTAAGAGAAATAAAATATTAAATTGGTACAGGATAAAAAAGCGCTGAATTGAGTATTATCACTTTACACACACACACACACACACACACAGTGCACACAAGTAATTTATAGATTCTCATTTACATACTCTCATATACATGCACTCACACACTCATATAAACACAGACATACTCATTTTCCCATGAGCTGTCTATCATAGATATGCTTGTAGGTTCAAAATTTGTAATTAGCTATAAGATAGAAAATAGTTGAACTCAGAAAAGTACTTGCAGCATATTCCATGCACATAAAGACAGATAAATAAATTTATGGGTTCCTAATACATTGGCTTTTATTTTAATTTAAACGTTTCTTAACTTAGGCAAGATGCTTGGGTTAATTGCGCTCCAGTGAATGGTTCCCATCCATGAACATATAGGTACAACAAACCGGACTTAGGGTGTTAGAGGCAAGAATATGAAGTTTGTTACTAGAGAGGATATGAGAAGTGTTAAAAGGAAGCATGGGACGAATAAGATCAAAATAAGATACATGAAACTCTAAAAGAATGAATAATTATACTGTATTTTTAAAAGAATGACTCATTTTATTCAGCTATAATTTGGAGAACAAAGTTTTCAAGACATAGCCAATGGGCAAGATATAGCTGCAACCCAGCTTTTAATGATCCTCTTCTTACTATGAATTTCTCAGATCATATCATATATTGATTTTACTCTTAGGGGGCACTTTATTCTAATGCCGGTTGTGAGTGTGAGCATAATATCTAGAATCTCTTAAATATAAATAAATAAACTTTTAAATATTCATCTGTAGTGTTGTTTTATAACTGATCCCAGCATAACTTGATTTTTCTTAATATAATTTTCAATTGATTCTTTGGGAATTTCACACCATGCACCATTAGTTACCCAGCACATCCACGTCTGCTCTCCACCCTGTGTCCTTCCCCCCCAAATAAAATAAAAATAAAATAGAATAAGAATAATTATTTCTCCCACTGAAACAGCTAGCAAGAAGAGAGATCAGCTTTCTGGTGCCTAGACTACTATGTCGAGCTCTCCCATGGTCCACCATGGTAGAATGGACCATGGACACCAACACAAACCACCAGCTGTGGTAGGACCACATACCCAGTCCCAGTACTCAAAAGCAGCACAGCGCCAGGCATCACATGGCCCAAGATGGCAGCAAGTACACTCACATCAGCCTCTTCCTCACCACCCGTGTGTCTTAGGTTAGCCTTTCTCCATAGCACATGATCTGTTCCATGGCTCCTCATTCTCTTCCAGTTCTCCAACATGTCTGTTCATTGTAGTGGTACCTGTCTGCCTGTCTGCGGGATGCCAGGTGGGCTAAAACTTTTGATAATTATTAAAATACCATATAACATTCTATTTTATACTGTTTAATTTACTAAGATACCGAGTTTTTCTCCTTATGTTTGACTGTGGTGAACACTAAGAAAGTGAACATAGATTCATGATAGAAAAAAATAAATAATGAGAATAGAGACAGCTAGTGGTATAAACAGTCAGTGTGTTTAATCTTTGTAAAATTCAGCTACCCTGAATTGTAAAATGATTATCTTACACTTATCAGTAAAAACTCTGAAAAAATCTTTACATCAAAATATGTATTTTTAGGTCAAGATTAGTATTCTGTCTGTTTTAGGTAACAGCTCTTTCCATAATATGTATATGACTATCATTTTTTCTTTTCATCTTTGCATTAGCAACAAAACTGTGCAGATGTTTCCATCTGTTTGGGTAGCATGCTATATGGCCAGACTTGAAGAAAATGCTTCAGGTTTAAACACTTTATATCTAAAGTTTTCTTGCAGAGTACCTTTTCCCACTTTTTGATATGTCATTTGGAAGGTTGGAAGTGACTTCATCTCATTTCAGAAGAACACCTGGTAAAAAATACAAAAGGAATATGTTTAAAGTTTTAGAAATTTATTTTATTTTCAGTACATGTATATGAGTGCGGATATATGAGAACAGGTGCCTAAAGAACCAAGACAGTTCACATAATCCTGGACCAAAGTTGTAGGTGGTTGAGAACTTGCCAATATGGTTGTCTGGAAATGAGCTTGAGTCTTATGAAAGTGATATGCATCTTAACTGCTGTGCCATCTCTCCGGCTCAGGAAAGTTCAATATTAATGTCATGTGTAGTCCTAAAAAACACTCACACTTTATAACTGTGTTAACATTGAAGTTTTGAAAAATTATTACTCTCTTGATATCTTTCCTGAGTCCAATAGAATATTAAGACTTGCAATGAGAATACATCAAAAATAAAAGAATAGCATAAAACAAAAGGTAATATAATTTTAAGCTGTTACCATAAATGACCAAAAACATTCTGAGCAATTTAAAGTTTGCAAAGGTGCATAAATCATTTATACCTACACTGTTTATTATGTGCTTCCTCATACATCTCATGCTATTAAGTTCTGTGTGGTATGAATGTATGTGTACATGCCTGTGTGTACAATTATTTTGTGTGTGTGTGGTACTCGTGAGAGCCAGGAGATAGCATCACATCCCTAGAGCAAAGAGTGACAAGTGATTGTTAAGCTACTAGAAAATGTTCTCAGAACTAAACTCAAAGCCTCTGGAAGAACAGCCAGTGGTCTTCATCACTTAAGCAATGTCTTCAAGCCCCCCTTGATCTTATTCTGTCTTTTCAGAATATTTGAGGTATGTTTAGAATGTTGTTGCCTACTAATTTTATTATTACACAAGGAAATATACTATATCTGCATCATGTTTTATACTTGCAAAACAGCTTGACTTTCTCATTAACTAGAAGATACCCCCCAAAAAAGAATGATGTGTCACCCTTTTAATAATGAAACCAAGTAAAATATTGTGAAGCTATTGGTTTTATATTTGCTTAGCCAAAATCCTGGGATATGCTCTCATGAAAGTAAATTTTAGAAGAAGAAAATTATCTCATCTGCATTTCCAGCTAAAAGTAAATGATAATACAATGGTGATTTTTAAATTTACAGACAACTAAATTTATTGCATGAAAATAAAATAACACTCTCAATGTTGACTTGAATAATATTAGCACTACATAAGTTTCAACGTTAGAATGTCTGTATCCAAGATTAGCAATGAACACCTAGCCTGAAAAATGATCCTAAGCTTCCTTGTTACATCCATTTTCTTTAACATCCAGCATCATTATTATTGGATAGTAAAGGTTATAAACGTGCACATAAAATTGTCTTCAGCTGTAAAGGTGAATCAGGTGTAATAGGAACCTACAAGAAATTTCATATTCTGCTAAAGGAACACCGTCTCTTTTCTCTCTGTACTGCCACAAATGATTTTGCCAAGGATGAGTCACAGCCCCAAGAAGAACCAGGTATTGAACTGTGTAAAGTGGAAGTGTGGACCTTTCTGACAGGCAGTTCATCATGCTTCTACATTAAAGTATTAATTTCCATTTCAATCTCCCTGTAAAACAAAAAGGAAGAATTTTGGATGATGAAATAATGACTTTGCTGAAGTGACATAAATTATAGTTGAAGACATTATAGTTACACACGAAAGGCTGCTTCCCACCTTTCTACAGAGTACACTTGTATCCAAAAAAGTCTAGACAAGTCCTAAAAAGAACATAGAATTTCATAAGCCAGGTGTTTTGTACATAAAGAACTCAACACCATTTTTTATTAGTCATATGAATTACTCTGTGTGATCAATAATATTTGTAGATAATTAATATGACATATTGCTTTATTTTGTGGTATGGTTGTTTCTTTGGTTATGTTTTTTAAGACCTCTCACACTGATGGTGATTTTTTTTATAAAAGCTAAAGCTTTCCATTAACATTCAACTACAAAATCAAAGTCATAGTATATACTATTTTACAGTCCTCTGTCTTTTATAATCTAATTTATAATTAAAGTTCTTTAATGCACTTACATACAGCTCAGAAATACAACTGCACACATTATTGGTCAAATGAATCACTAAAATCTATTTTAACAGCTAGACATACAGTTCTAAACATAGCAATGCAGTATTTTAAAGATGGTGGTAATTTTCTGGTATACATGAATTCAACAAGTACCCAGTACTTTATTTATGGTCACCTGAGCTAGATATGGAAGACATTAATTTGTGTCTAGGGTAAGTTCTCCAAAAGTCTACGCTTGGAAAATGAATTAGGGAAAGGGAATTGCCTGGAAGTTCTAACCGCAGAGTTAAAACTGCAAAATATTCAAAAGCTTATGATAACAATAATGTTATTCTAAGTATGACACATATTTCATTTTTCCATAAATAGTACACTTATATTTAAAACTGAAAAAATTATATTTCAGATTTTCAATATGCATAAATATAAATTGCGTAGTACAAAATAGGAGGTCTGGAAAGTGTGCTTAACTGAGTGTATGTCATTAGTAATTTGTATCACTGATAGGATTTATTAACCAACTAGAAATCCTCTCTAGGCAAATATACATGAACATGCCTTACAAATAATTCTGAATTAAAATTTTATGAGAATATTGTGATTTCTTCTTCACATATGTTCACTTATCACAGTTCTAAAGGTAATATTTCTATAAAAGAATTTATTTGCATTCTAATATTACCATAAAATTGTGACGATCATTATCAATGCATAAATGTAGAAATGAATTCACAAATATGCACAAATTTCATTGATGGTTATAGAATGTGAAAATACTTAAATTTTGTTATATAATTTTACAGTTTTATTTATGATCTCCAAAATATTGTTTTCAATTTTGATGTTTCAATTTTTATGCTGTTTTATCATTAGGTATATTTAAGTTTAATTCTCTTAAGTTCCAAATTAATAGATTAAACATGATTATTGTCTATTTTATAATTTTAAGTTAGTACTATGTTATTTTTAACTAAAATTCCAAGTGAAGTATTGTGGAATTTTATAATCAAATTAATTCACTTTCAAGGCGCATGTACACTGAATATTTATAAAGAAGTTGCCAATTTTCTTAAAATTACTTTCCCCATTTTAAATATAGCTGTTGTTTTATAAAACATTGTTGTAAATATGCTACATCTCCGTCTTGGCTTCATGTTTTCATTTTTTTAGGTGAAATTTTAATTTGTTCAACATATTTTGGACAAGACTGTTTTTGAGTTTTATTTCAAGTTCAGAAAAAAGTTTCTGCTTCAAATTTGTACATGAATTAATTATAGTCTTATAGTAGTTTACTGTTTCCTTCCTTTAAAGTTAGAGTGATAGCACCTTTGAACCTGATTAATAAATAGTCTAATCTCTTTAATTTAGCACAGGGTAGAACATTATCACACCACCACTTAATTAGAAACAGTATTTTCCAAGCAATACTGTCAACTGCAGATTAAATATTCACTTATTTGTTTTTTTTATTTTTTCAAGTCATGGATTCACTTTGTAGCAGCCTTCACTGTCCTGGGAATTGCTCTGTAGACCAGGTTGGCCTCAAACACATAATAATCGCTTGACTTCTTCTGTCTTCTAGCATTTGAACAAAAGTGTGTGCCTCCACAGCCTGGCTCATACTTGCAAATTTTATTATACCTGGTATTAAATTTACTTAAATGCTATTCTATCTTGTGTTCCTGCAATTTATTCCATATTTCAATTACTCTATATTTAATAATGATTTTTAAATTTTTGCATTAAATCATTCCTTTGTAATATATCCTGACAATATTTACATTACTTTTTTCTAATTTAGTTCATTATTTATGCTATACATATTATTTTTACCAAAAAACATTTTTGGCTGAAAAATAAAAGTCATACTTTTTAATTTATGTAAAATTTTTGGTAGGAACCTCCGAAAATGTTAAATATAACTTCACATTATATTATAAATTCATTAAATTTTATATGTAGATATGTGATAGATATAGACACATATTCATATATTTATGTTTGTGCATTTGTTAAAAACAGAAAACAATTATGATCACAGCAGCCACTGACTTTAAAACACCAGCACTTACCTTTTAACATATTTTGAAGCTCCATTGTCAAAAACAGTTTGATGCTTTCTTCTTTTATAATAAAATCTCAATGTCCCCATTAATACATCTTACAGGATTTTTCTAGATATGAAAGTTGGTGAAAAGCAATGTTACTACTTTTCTTTCAGACAATTTCTCTATATACCAGAAAGGTATAGAATTTGGCACCTTCCTGCTCCAGCCTCCTGTGCTACAGGATTATACATGTGTGTCACCTTGTGTAGATTTCCTACATTATTTAGTTTTACCTGGTTCACTTATATTGATACCCACTCCATAAACTTTTACCATTTAATGGAAGAAATGAAGCTTCATTGATGAAGATATCAATGCTTATTCATCTATGGCCTTTATATCCATTATTTATTTATAATATCTATAAAATATAATTTGATCATGGTTTCCACTTGTCCAGCTCAGCACAAATATACCATAGATCCTTACTCATTCAAGTTGATATTCTCTCTTTAAATACAAAAACAAAAGCAAAAAACTGAAAATCAAAATCAACATCTAAAAAATAAGAAAACAAAACAAAAATTCCATAAAACAACAGAAAACAAAACATGGAGTCTATTCTGTGTTGCTCAACTACTCCTGGGCATGGGGACTGCCCTGGAGTGTGGTTAATAGTCCCAGTGAGAGTCTATTGGACCACAGTGATTCTCCTTTTGGAGAAGGCATTAATTGTAAATATCATTTTAGGATGGGGCTTCCAATTCCTTTTCTCAGTGCTGGGATAGGTGTCTGCTTCAAACCTGTGTGGACCTTGCGCATACTGCCACAGTCTCTGAGTTTATATGTGTGTTAATCCTATTGTGCCCCCCCAACTTTCTCTATAAACCTTCCTTCACATTTCAGCTTTACATTCTCTCCAGGCCTCTCAACTCTTTGCTATGCTCTACCTTTATCCGCACCAGATTCATTCCAACAGGTCCTAAAAGGCAATTGTAATTCTTTCAGTTTGAAGAATATACGTAATTACATAACAGAGAGAAAAGGCTGGAACTGGAAGTGTGGTTCTCCTTGCTCTTGCAGAGGATCCAGATTTCATTCCCCTGCCCCCCACACTTATGCATCTAGTGACTCACAATTATCCATTACCACAGTTCCAGGGAATGCCAAGAAGTAGGCATGTGGTACACATACTTAAATGCAAGCAAAAGATTCATACACATAATGTAGAACGAATCTTTAAAATCACTGACATAAAAGGCTCTGATTAAGGGTAAAGAAATAAAATGATGCAAATATTCTTAAGTAAACTTTAGAAAAATAAGTTATATTTGCTTATGTCTATGAAATATCTCTAAAAGTAATGAAAGATATTCAGTGAAATGAAATGTGTTAATAGTTTCTTTTAAAGCTAATCCTATCTTATTATCTGTGGTTTTAGCATATACAGTAATATTCTTATTTAAATAGTACTAAATAGAAATGTCCTATAATTTGAAGATCAAAATTAATTACTTTTAAAACAAATTACCATTATAAGCTACATAACTATATTTAACTAAATCAAAGTAATAACTTTAAATTAAAAACTTAATACCTTTGAGTTTTTAATTTCAGTTTATGGAATCATAGTGACGTGCAATAAATAATTAATTTATTGCGAATACATATTTGAGACATGACAGGAGTTGACATGTTTCCTGAAATGTGAATACATATGATCCCATCACAGAATATGTTGAAGAACAATGTCATCACCTCAAAATGTTTCTCACAGCCCAGGTGTCACCTCTTTCTCTTGCCTCCAGACACCCTTGTCTCAAAACGTGTAATACAAATTAGACTGGTAAATTGCTCAGTGCGGTTTGTCTTGTTGAGAACCGACTCTCAGAACAAATGACAGGTACCATTGTCTCAGATTAAACTGAGTTCATTTTAATATTTCCCCTTAGATGTCTTGTCCTGGGGCAGGCCGACTCCATGATCATGTAACAGCAAAAAATTGAAGTATCTGCCTTAAGGTTTTCACCACACTGCACCCCTGAGAGTAGCTAAAAAGTCAATCATTTCCAGCAGAGATTACAGTTGTTTACCACAAAGTATACAAATGCCTCAGTGGGAAACAGAGATAGAAGATTATCTTTGTGTAAGAAATTCTCTATCCTGTCTGGAAATCCCTCAATTTGGAATATTCATTTGACTGTTCCAGCAAGGCTTCCCCAGGCATTTCTGATAGATGCTGTAGACATCTAATTTAGTATTTTCTTATCAGCTTCTTGCCTGCTTTCCTTCCTTCCTTCCTTCCTTCCTTCCTTCCTTCCTTCCTTCCT
>LOEQ01009166.1:7084-27879 GCA_001685075.1 Bramus lutescens
TCTCTCTCTCTCTCTCTCTCTGTCTCTTACACACACACACACACACACACACACACACACACATTTTTTAAGCAGTGTTAAACTTACTCCTATTCTTTTTCTCACCAAACTACACATTTTTGTTTGTTTTGTTTTAGTTTGTTTTTTAGATCTTTTGAGTTTTTTCTTGTTGTTTTGTTTTGTTTTGATTTGTTTAGAGATAGAGTTTCTCTGTAGCTTTGGAGCTTATCCTGGAACTAGCTCTTGTAGTCTATGCTGGCCTCTTCCTCCCAAGAGGAATTAGAGGCATGTGTCATCATTGCCCAGCTTTAAACTACACATTTTTATATCTTATTTTTGCCCAACTTTTTGTTCTTTTTAACTGTAGACATGAAAGACACTAGTCCACTATCTTTAAATTCAACTTCGCTCAACTTCTCAGGACGTGGGGAGGGTGTACCCTGATTTTTTTTGTCAGAAAATTTAAGAGTTTCCAGGTCCTAGCAGAGACTTTGTCCTCTGAAACACCAGGTCTCTATTGTCTGTATTCATCTCAGCAGTCTTCTCTTCCAAATCTGCATCCTACTAAGCTTTGATGATATTTGTAGATGGGGGTGTGTCTGGCCCAAAATTCCAAATTCTTCCACATGCTTCTTGCAGTAGATAAACCCTGAAGACCTAATAACAATGGAATCGGGTTCATCAGAGCAACATCCTCACGCTAGGTTCTCGTTTTCTGTATTCAGTATTTTTCTGTTACTGTAATAAAGTATTCTTGACACAAGTGATTTAAAGAAGGAAATATTTGTTCAGGATAACAGTTTGCAAGTGTAGCCCACCATGTCAGAGAGGTCAAGGTAAGGGACGAAGCATCCTTGTTCGGAATAATGCTTAGAGGGTGTAGCTCACCGTGTCAGGGAGGTCGTGGGAGGAGACGAGGCATCCTGTACCACTGATTCCACAGTCCAGTGCGGAAGCAGAAAGCAGTGAATGCTAGTGCTCTGTTAGCATTCTCCATTTTTTCCATCTACCATTCTAGACTGTGGAGTGGTGCTGCCACCATTAAGGAAGATCTTCCCACTACAATTAATCTAACTTAGAACATGCTTTACAGGCAAGCCCAGAGGCTTGTCTTTTAGGTGGTTCTACATCCTGTCAAATTACCAATCAAAGTAAACTATGATGGCATTTAAATGTAATATATATATATATATATACATATATGCATGCACTTATACATACACATAGCATTCATACATGAGTATACTTGCATATATTTATACATATATACATAATGTATAGATACACATATACATATATGTATTTGAGAATGTACTTCCATGATGTAGCACTTCCCTAGAAGGCAGAAAGTCTGGGATTTGATCATGAACATGACAGAAAAAAAATCAATATGATACCATATATGTTCTAAGACCCATATTATAATAACCTATCTATTGCACATAATATATGCTATCTAACACATGTATTTATGTGATATATTGGAATGTCACTCTACTTATAACTTGTAAATCCATACCTTTCAGAGATAAGTTATAACACAGAGACTAGAATTAGAACTTTCATATTTAACTATTATAAAAATTGAACACTATGTGAACTATTTTAACTAAATTTTCTTAACCAATTTTATTTTCTAATCATTGCTTTCCTTATCTTTCAAATAAATAATGAAAATCTAAATCTAAAGTCTTATCAAGATAAAATGAAAGCTAGGTGGTGGTGGTGCACGCCTTTGATACCAACACTTGGGAGGCAGAGGTAAGAGGTTCTCTGAGTTCACGAGCAGCCTGGTTTACAGAGAGAGTTCCAAAACAACCAAGGCTACACAGAGAAACCTTACATCAAAAAAAAACACTTAAAAAAAGATAAAATGGAAAAACCAAGCAAAGAACTTAACTCATAACCTCTCACAGAACAAGGATTAGTTTATTATAATATAAGAATAAGACAGAAACATCATTATTTAAATTGCAGGGCTTGTGAACATTTGTGTTACTGAAAAGTTGAACTTAATAAAGAAACAAATCAATGATTTGTGAGTAACTTGGAGACTAATTATAAAGAGAAGAAGTTATGTGATTCAAATTGTTTTCTAATCATATAATGCTTGCTTCTTATACACGTAATTTTTTGCACTACTTTGTCCCAATAGTCTGTTGACTAAATAGCAGGTATTAAGGTAGAATATTTTGTTTTCATAAAACTCTCTACTCTTCTTATAACACTGAGAGAAAAAGGATCAAGGATTATTCAGGCCTTACCACAGGAGGATCTGAACCTGGTTTTCCTCTCATCAGAGCAGATGCTGAGAACTTTGCACAAGGAGGACTTTTGGGAGCGGCAAACATCTTCTGAAGCCGTCACTAACGTGGAGAGGTGAGTCCATGTGGTGAATCCTAACACTCAGGCTCAACCAAGAGGGAATTATGGGAATGGAGCCATAGCTGGGAGACCCACATGGTGAAACCCTCAGAATATGACACCGTGACTTGCAGCCTTGACTTGCAGTTGCTTCAGTTTGGAGTTTTTAAGGAACTGATGCACACGTTTTTTTCTTAAAGGGGGAAAATTAAACAAATTCTTACTTTTTTGTTTTGCCTAAATATTCATTATTTTACATTTTTATTGTAACCTGTGGAATTCATGGTAAAACATGGGGAAACAAAGCCACTATGTGGCTACCCTCAAAGTTACGTAAAGGTTTTACAGCTGTATTAAGATAGACTTCTTTTACTCAACGTAACAAAATGTATTACTAGGAAAAACCAAATAGTGGTTTTAACAAATGCAGCATTTTTGAAAGTAGAATGATGAAATGTTTTTTTTTTTAAATTATGGATGAGCAATTCTGGGTCATCAGAAAGTTACCTTGTCTACACTACAACACAGTATTGGAAACTATCTCAAGGTTAAGATGTAGAACCTTTGAAGAACCAAGCTTTTGTGTGTTTCTGTGTCATTTTAGAAGAGACTTTTTCCTTCTACAAACAATGAAAGTGTGATTAAAAGACTGACTATATGTCAGTTTTCCTTCTCCTGCCTTCTGTCCACACTACTTATATCCATGATAAAACAGTCCATATCATGTCTGATCAAGATTATTAGGTCCAGGAAGAAGGATCTGAGATGGTAGAGCCTGCATTTTTGGAGGAGGAAATTGCCATCTTGACGCTGAATTTACTCTTCCTGGCTGTTAAGTGACTTCAGAGCCCTTGATCTTCAGTAAACTGGGATCTAGGGGTATGTATGCACTGGTGAGGAAAGTTACAGGTGGACCACCACACTGAGGGTGGAGCAATCCTGATGGAACATAATTCATATAAATAAGGTGACAACCGGTCAGTAATGTATCTAGCAGGAGAGATTGTTGTCTGGGGAACCAAGGTCATTTTGGAGGCAGAGAGAAGTACCTGTGGCTCCAGCAGGGATGAAATACTCCTGATTGACTTTGATATTCAGGATGATGGCGAGAAGGTGCTGGAGCAGGAGTGGCAGATCTCTAGCATGAATTTGAGTCAGGGCCAGTTGTTAAATTACTGTATCAGCCTCATGGGGCTGATTATAGTACTTGTAGAGCACATTTTGAATAGAAAAATATTGGAATGATGTACTGATTAGGTAGAATTTTACTCGTATGATATTTGCTTGCTGACATTCTAATAAGATCATGGTGATAAGTAGGTGATATGGCAATCAGATAGTGACTGTTTCCAAGAGATGCACAGGCAATGGGCTTTCTGTTCTTACGTGGTGATGATTGATATGAGCGTATAAATCTCACTAAGATAGATACGTTCTCGCACCCCTGGACAATACTGCACATGAACAACCTTATGTGCCCTACTCAAGTCACTGCACAGAATCACTACAGTTTTATCTTATCTCTTTCTCTCCCCTTTTCCTATAAAATAGCTCAGTCATGGCGAAAGGAAGATGTTTGCAAGGAATCATTCTCCTATCAGCTTTAACAGACAGTCCACATTGTCACAGAAATGAACTGACACATTATCACTTTTACCTAAGATATTTATCTTAAAACCCCTTAAAGCTGTCAATGAAATCTGCTCTGATTTACAGTTTGCTCCTTTGTGATCACATGGTATTCTTCACTATAATCCTCCCCTTCTTCACTAGGCGCAGACTTCGCAGGGCTCCTTCCACGGTGCTTTGACTTCACGGTGCAGATTTAGGTGTGCTTCCTTCTTTAGAGATAAGCATTACAATAATTCTGTAAATATCAAGACAACCCATGGATCTAAAACCCTCAGTGCCTAAAACTCATTGTCAGTAAGATATGTGTTTCATCTTTTAGGGCATACGCTTGTCCAAACTTTTGTAATACAAACACTCTTAAAACCATTAACTGTCAATAATCATCATAGTGGTATCTGTTTCATTGGATGCTCAAATTTCTATCTTGACCCATCATGATGACCTCTGACACACATGCTATGCAACTAGTTTCAAACACTGAGACGAAATGAGGTTGTGAGGTTTTCGTTTCATAAAAAGAAATTCCAGGGATGTCCCCACACCAAAATATCTGCTCTATAGAGCTATCTAGATGCTGTGAGCATACATCCTTTGTATGTTAAATGTTTTAAAATCAAGGGTAGTGTATCTCAGCTGGTAGAGCACTTGTATACATGAAGCCATGGCTTTTTAACTATCATCATAAATAAATAAATAAGTCAGTTAATTAAAATGAAACAATAACATGCTTTCTTTCCTTAAAGGGACTACTCATATTCAATATTTTGAATTTGGAGTAAGAAAGAAGTTCCACAGGAAGACTCTTAGAGTTTCTAACTCCTTATTAACATACCTGAAGTGATATACATGAACAAGAGGCTTCAAGCAATCAAATGAAGCCACAAGCTCCATTTAAAATAAGAATTCAGTGCCCATTTTTGTGTCAGAAATTTGAAGAATACTCAGATTTTCCATGTTCCTTAGCAATTTTCTATGTCCCTATCCTACCTCTAACTCCATTTTGTAGTTACTTAGACAGAGGGTTCTGGCACTAATATTTGAACATCATTCCAGTGGGGGCTTGCACAGTCCTGACACTTGTCTTTGTTTCGATGGGCTTCTTATCACTTACGTAACTAAAGGAAAAACACCCACCATTTCTTCTAAGATTATTGTGTTTACTTTCACCAATGAATGCTGACTATATGCTGATTAAATCCTTAGAGGTACTTTCCATTTTCTATCCTACCTGGTGGTAGCTAAATTGACGATCTTCATTAAATTTCTAGAAACTAATCTGAGAATTCTTTTCTGCCAAATACAAATAATCTTTTTCACACTTAACTTGCTCCTGTTCTAGCAGTTCTTTTTAATGACATTTTTTATGATGCAAGAGAAAAGACTCAGATAGTGAACTACTGTGGTCATGACTGAGAGTTGGCTTTTTCTGTTGCTACCAAGTAGGTGAGTCAATATTTGTAAAATTTCCTGGCTCTCTAAACCTAGCAAAGGGCTTAGAAAAGTCCAAATATGTACCAACAAATAGATAGTTGCTTTGGACTACAGTCGTGTTCTTCCATTTATAGCTACTTTCATAGTAACTTACTCTGACCATGTAATTCCAAAACAAATAAATCTTCAAATATATATTATTTGGTCCTTTTCCAAAAAGATGTTTGCAGAATTGTAGGGAACTTTGGCTTCTGTCAGTTACTGAAAAATATTAAAAACAAAGTTTGTCTGAGATAGCCTTCTTTTAGCCAAGAATGTAATATTTCCTTTCAACTCAGGCATTTATGACATGGTGATCCCCATGGCCAATAAAAAGCCTTGAGGTATGTTCTGAATCAGCAAAATTGAATCGCATTTGTAGTGTTTCTGTTGTACAGACTCACAATCTTAAATTTGTAAAGGCCCTCAATATCACATTTTTCAAACCAATAGAAGCTGTCTTTGTTCTCGCCTTACATGTAGTCTTCCAGTTTCTAGTTAGGGACCAATGAAAGAAGACAAGCATTTTCTCACATTTTCCATCCTACCTGGTGGCAACTTGGCTGTACCCCTGCTTCATTTTGGTGCCCCCCCAATTCTGAATTGATATCCATTTCATTGCCATTTGGTTTTCCTACTCCAATATTTTGATTGTAACAAATTATAACTGATACATACACATATTTTATTAGTCAGAACATTGATTAAAAGGAGTGTTTCATTCCTCACTCTGATTCACTAGTGTGGATGAAGATGGCTTTAAGTAGCAGGTACAGGTCTGGAAACATAAAGACTTTGGTTTCCCCCTCCAGTCTCCCCACTAAACAATGGTGTGGCCACAGACAGACTGCTCAGACCTCTTTCCATACTGATTTCGTCAGTTGTTAAACATGTAAAACTCTGAAAGATAGTAACTCAAGGAGCTAGCAGTAGCAGCTGGGAAACATGGGTATTCCAAATGTGTCGTAGACAAACCTATAACTGCCAGAATACCTCAACCCCTAAATATAAGCTAGAGGCAACGACAGAGAACAGAAACATCTTAGGAGCTAGAGTTCATCTTTTTAAAGGGTTAATATAGCTGGGTTGTCTCCTCATGGTGGGAACATTTGCCTTGCTGGTTTCAGGTCCTTGATATGATCCTTAGCTCAACAAAAACAAAACCACCAACAAATCTGATTAAAACACCAGCATCACCTTATATGTGTAGTGTGTATTCTAGTACAAAAAAAAAATTAAACCTAGGTTTTCCACATGCCTGTGTCTGTGCAGAGCTTTGGAGCTCAATGCTTGTTTTGCCCATGGAGATTCCAGGAACTGGAAGTATGAACTGATACTCTAAACACAAACAAATACAGCAAGAAACATGCTCAACTAGTTCAGAGAAAACAGAGACAAAAAAACCTGCCAGCTCAAGAAACCAATTTCTAACAGTGTTTGCCTCTGTTACATATGATTATTATGTGTTATAAGATATTTCCATTAATGTCAGATTTTAACTTGGAAATTCTGCGTAGATATTGGTTCTTCTTTTATGGTGATATATTGGATCTCATGTGATAAATGCATCCTGAATGAGTTCCATGCTCAGGCATCATGTAGCACGTTCTGTGCCACAGATGCTCAGGTCTGAGGTTTCCAAGGAAACAAGGGAACATTTGTCTATATGCTCAGATGAACTGATGCATCACTGTAGACCTCTTAGAAACCTTAATTCTGAATCAAATTCTACCGTGAAGTCCTTCCAAAATGCCAGGCAATCCTTGACACTGTAGAAGCTGTGAGTTGGGCAGGCATCAGGATTATATGTAAAAATAGTCACTCTTATGACCACATCCATCTACCCAGGGCCATGTAGATTTGGTATGTCTGGTGCCAACTTCACAGAAGGGAAGTTTTAGGGTTTTCCTGACCCTCAAAGTGGCTGTCATCAGTCAGTAGGCTCATACACCAGCCAAAGAGCCAAAATACACCTGCTTCCAACTACCACTGATTACCTCATTATCTGCATCTATTTAAAACTTGTGTGGTCTACCCCTTAAATACATACAATGAATTAAGAAATGAACTCTAGTCCACAATAGCATTTTGGAATGTCTTTAATATCAGAGTGATTGATCATTTGTCAACATTTACCAGTCACAGTACTTTATATGTGTTATACTGGCAGATTCAACTAATGCTCGAATAGATGATGGCATTGTGATGTTTGTTTTCTAGAAACTTAGACCATGAGAGATGAAATAATTTCCCCAAGTTGTCATTTGTCAGTTATAAATGTGGGGTTTAGTTCAAACCAGATTTCCCCAATCTGGAATCTTCCACTTTGTTCCTTTTTTCTCCCTTTTTTGGAAGACTGTTCACTTTCCTTTACATTTCAAATTGCTGTATGCATTCATTGTTCATACATTTACTTATTCAGCAAATACATACTGTGAGCTTATGCTAAGTTATGAAGCTATAGAAGCAGACAGGAAAGGCAAGGTCTCTCTGGGAGCTTTTCTTTGGAAAAAAAGAGACAAATAAATAAATGATAAGTAGACAGACATAAGCAATGCAGACTACAATAAGGTAATGCCAAAATATGAAACAAATGCTTATGTGTAAGAATATTAAATTAGAAAAGAGCCAGAGGTATTTAAGATGCAGAAAAAGACAAGATGAAACAGGGTAAACCAAGACTAGATCATGATGTAAACAAGATCAATATGTAAATAATGTAATCAATAATTACATTATTTCCTAGGCAGAGTGATAAATCATTGATGAGTTGAGTTTATTTTATTCATACCACTTTTATTCTTATGGTTAAGAAATTGGCCAGGAATGGAACATCCAGAAAGCTAAGAAACAAGAATTGTGAGCTTAAGACTCTATCAAAAGAAAATACACACACACACACACACACACACACACACACACGAGTTCCAATGATAAAACAGTCCATACAGCTTCCAACATCAATTAATTACACTTCTTTGGAATTATTGTATACACTTACATGGAACATGTGCCATAAGCCAATGTCCTTGAAAAACTAAAATTACCTCCTTTATTATCTATTGATTTATGAATAAGGTTAGTTCATATTGAAATAAGAAAGCACACTGAAGTACTCTCTTATGTATGCGTATGATGGGGAAAGAAGCATGGTATGGGAGAATTGTCTGTATTCTGTCAATCATGTTTTAAATAAATGCTGATTGGCCAGGCAGGATGTATAGGCAGGAAAACCAGACAGGAAGTAGAAATGATGTAATGAGAACAGAAGAATTCTGGGAAGGAGGAAGTTGATTCCTCCCAGTCCTGCCCAGAACACCCAAGAAGCAGGATGTGACCTACCCCCTTGATAAAGGTACCGAGCCATATGTCAAAAATAGATCAGAATAATGGGTTAATAATATAAGCTACAAGAGCTAATAAGTAGCCTGAGCTAATGGGCCAATCAGCTTTATACCTTATGGAGATCTCTGTGTGATTTTCCTTGGGGCTTTCCGGCTGTGGGGTACCGAGCAGGACAGAAACCCCAACAAGCCAGTCCCCTCATGTTACAGAAGCAGGCTGTGAGAGAAAGTATCTGTTGAATAGGCATGAGTCTTTATCCATGAGCAGGCTTCAGAAGGGCCCTCTGGCCCTGTTATTACACTTGGACCTCCTCAGAAAAACTCAGTCTTCCTCAGAGGGACTTCCCCAGTGTACAGACTCAATGAGATAGGGCCTTTCATCTACAGCAAAGCCTAGCACAATACTTTGTTTATGACTGTTTTACCATGATATTTGTTGATGGAGAGAGGTAATGCAGAGAGGAGAGAGAGAAGAGGAATCTTTTTTGTAAGCTGGCATCTTTATGCCTTGGTTTTTGTCTTCTTGGCTGCTTGTTTATTCTCAGTGCTCCTCAACCCATCTTCCTGGGATAAAATAAAAAATTCCAAGATGACACTTACAAAAGATTAATACTTTCATTTCAAAATTTCAGAAAGTATTTCAATGAAATTGCTTCCAAATGGTTTATTTTATATTAGATCATTGGGAGATAGATTAACGTCATAAACGTACATATGAGCAAGCAATATTTTTGTCTCTTATGTGCACATACTATATATTTCATATCCTTTGATAACATAAACTCACTAATTTAAGTCCAATTAGGAAAAGGGCACTATAATAATTGCTGTGTTTCCAGCTCCCTCTTGATAACAAATGAGGCTCTTTCAGTAGGTAATATTATGCTTTTTCCTTGGCTAAGGTATATTAACACTGCTCTACATGAACAAAAATATTTTTAGTGGCTGTGTTAGTACAGACAAATGCATTGGGAAAATACAAAAATATTTCACTTTTATGTTGTGTAAAATAAGCACAGTGGATTCAATTAAAAATTTTATAACTTTTGACATGTGCCATATGTAATGTTTGATAAACATCAAAAAGAGGTCTTGGGCTTTGTCCTGTGTTGTTTTTTTGTTTTGTTTTGTTTTCTTTGTTTGTTTGTTTGGTTTTTTTTTTCTTTTTTGGTCAACTTTACACAAGGTAGAGGAAGGGGAACCTCAATTGAGGAATGCCTCATCAGATTGGCTCGTAGGCAAGTTTGTAGAACATTTTCTTTATTGGTGGTTGGTGTGGGAGGACCTGGCTCACTGTGGACAGTGCTACCCCTGGGCAGGTGGTCCTGTGTTGTATAAGAAACTAGACTGACCAAAGCATGAGCTGCAAGGTGGTAAGGAGTACTCCTCCATGATCCCTGCTTCAGCTTTAGCCTCCAGATTCTTGCCTTGATTCCTGCCCTGAATTCCTTCACGATAGACTATAATGGATATGACAAAATAAACTCTTTCCTGCCTACATTGCTTTTGTTCATGGTGTCTGATCACTAAAGCATACTAAGGTAAATGGCTCCTGAGAACCAGACTCTGGGACTGGGGAGGACATCAGTTATTGGCCAACCACCTGACCCCATCCCAGCAATGTGAGGAAAGGAGACTAAAACAACCAAAGTTCGCAGAGTTTGCTACAGAACCTGGACTTGAAGCATCCCAGTGTTCCTACACTGAGATGGATCTGGGATATGGGTCTCAGTAATTGTTAGCTACTGGTACCATCATCAGCACCATGACCCTAATAGATATATAGATACTATGTTTGCGCCTGAAGATCTATAGAACAAATAGCTAAGGATGCACTATGGGTAAAGTACTACTTTGGAAGATGACTTTGGTAGATTGCTAAGTAATTTGATATCAAATTTATACAATTTAATCATCACCAAATAAGGAAAATTCTGCTATAGAAAAGAAAGGGATTTCAATTTGCCTAGTCGGCTAGGTAGGATTCTACATAATGTTACAACATAGGTCCTACTGATGACTTCCTTTTTATGGCATAGTATATGTATTCTAGTGGAAGAAAGTTCAAAGTGGTTTGTTTGTCTGTCTGTTTATTTTAGAACATGACAGTCTATAACCTGAACAACTATTATAAACCCTCAGAAAGTTGTTCTAATTATTTCTTGCTAAGAGATTTTGTTTTGAGACTTTACTGAACAGGTAGTCTTGGGTCACATATTTCTAAAATAACTATGCAAATGATTATTCTTCCTCCCCCCAAAATTTTTGTGGGTCTCTGACATCTTTTATTATTCTTTTCCCTAACATTTTTAATGATTCTTTGAGAATTTTCTAGAACATATTTTGATGATATTCATCACCTACCTCTCCTCCAAATTTGTGCCAAATTCAACTCCTCTTTCATACCCTACCCTCCTTTACTTTATGTCCTTTAAAAAACAACATTACCTCTTTCAGCAGATGTCATTGTCCTCTGGATCTTAGGGTCTTTTCTGTCCCCTCTTCTGCAGTGTTCCCTGAGCCTTGGATGTAGGTGTCCTGCTGCAGATGTATCGGATGGGGCTGGGCGTCTGAGAGTCAGTTGTCAGCATGTTGAGCAGTTGTGGCTTCCTGTAACAGTTTCCATCTACTGCAAAGAGATGCCTCTTTGGGGGGAGGACAAGTGTACTCTCACCTTTCCACATTTTTTTTGAAGTTTTGTTTGCCCAGACTGAAAGTGGGAAGTTCAAATTGACCCTTTCTACCTGCTTTCAACTGCATGGTGATGATCCATGCTTCCTTAAGAAATCTCTAAATTGGGATAGAAACTGACACTATCAACTCAACCATAAGCAGGACCGCTTTAGTGACAAACAATGACCATTTTTAGAGACCAGTCAAGAGGAAAGGAAGTGAGATTGGCCCTGGACTGACTGCTACAAGTTGTGCTGTTTTAAACAGTCAAAGTGTATATTTTATCTACATAATCAAACATTAAGTGCTCGATGACCTCTGATTTTATAAGAATCTAGATCCAAATAACTGCTATATTATTTGACTTAGATGTTTCCAGGTTTAATTCTAAGTTCTTTAAACCATCTTAGAACACAATTTGAGAAATCAATTATTTTTTTATTCTTTGAACATCTCATGCAAGTGTACAATGTATCATGGTCATAGCCACCTTCCAATCCCTCTCTTCAACTCCTTCCTGGTCCCTAACAAAAGCTTCTCTGAGCTTCATGACCTCTGTTTTTCATTTAAACCCACCATTTCCTGTTAGCACTGAGCATATGTGTAGGGTGTGCACCCATTCTATGGAGCATGGGCAACCTACCAGTAGCCATGGCTCAACAAAGAGTGGCTCTCTCTTCAGCAGCCATCAACTGGTGAACACTCCCCAGATGGGGTGGGACCTCCTGAGCCTCTGCCAGCCCTATCCAGGATTTTCATACAATTACTTTTGCTTTTATTTATGCGTTTTTATGCATGAATGTGTGAATGTGTGCTGCCTATGTGTCCAAGGAAGCCAGAATAGGGTGTTGGATGTTCTAGAACTGGAATTATACATGGTTGTAAGCAACTCAATATGGGTCCTTGGAACTGAACTCAAGTGAAAAGGCAGCAAGTGCTTAATGAGTCAGCCATCTCTCCAGTTCCTATCCTGAACATTGTTTTTCTTTTTAAAGATTTATTTTATGCTTAATTACAAATGCTTGTCTCTCTCTCTCTGTGTATGCATGTGTGTTTGTGTGTGTGGTGTTGTGTATACTACATGCATGCAGAAGCCAAAGGGGAGTTGAAGTTACAGACAGTTGCTAGCCACCTGATGTGGGTGCTGAGAATTAAACTAGGGTCTTTTGGAAGAGCAATGTATGCTCTTAAATCTTGATCCATCTTTCTAATCCCCAGACTGGAATTTTTGCTAGCTTGATCTTGTGAAGATTTTGTATAGACAACCATAGCTGATATGAGCTCATATGTGCAACATCCCCGTACAGTCCAGAAGACATGTCACAACCCTTTTCTCATCCTTGCTCTTACATTCTTCAGCATTCTAAGCCTTGGGGAGAGGTCTGACATAGATGCTCCATCTATAGCCGCCTTAACATTTTGCTTTGTTTCTGAGAAGACCCTCAGAGATACTGGTTTTTGGTTCTCAATACATTTCTTGCTGGTTGTTCCTGTCAATTTCAGCTAGCCAAATTTTTGCAATGATTTTTACCAGAAAATTCTTCTTTACCTTTTCCATTTACACTTGGACAAAGCTAAATTGGTTACTTCATTATTGCATGCATCTTTTATATTTTTGCACTTGTGTGATTTCTTGAGAGTTTAAAGCGAGTGTTTGGTATTTTTTGCTTGGCAAGGGAGCTAAGTGAACTCATAGCCGCTGTGTTTTACACAAGCACTCTGCACTGTGCAAATCCCCCACCCCAGTCATTGCTGCTCTCTTTGAAATTCCCACAGCAGCTCTTTAAATATGCCCTGTAAATTTTTATGTTACTTCTAATAAAACACATGATGTGCTTTCTTCGCTAGACATGTTACTCAATCTGATATTAGAAATCTCCAGCTTCAAAGTCAAAACTTATGAGAAATAACAGTAATTTCCAATGACCTGATAGGACCAAAGAGGTGAGTGAGTGCAAGTGTGGGCCTTGTAAATTAAAAACAACATTTTATAATCTCAGCAAGATGTAATGGGTAGTCAGAGTAATGAAGCTATCCAAGGCATGATGATTGATCTCTGTGTGTCACAACCCAGCAGCTGCAGTCTCAATGAACTGCAATCTACATAATGCATTCTCAAGAACATCAGACAGGAAGTTGCATCCATCTACAGTGCAAATGGTAAGCATGCAAGTAGAAGGGCGTTCAACTCTAGCCTAAGAGAGCAGAGGTCTAGACTGAATAATAAAAGGACAGCCAGATAGTGTGGATATCAACTGGCTCAACTAAGTAGCTGTTGACAGTGTATTTCATAAAGAAATGATGAAACAGAGTGGAGTCCTACAGAAGGGGACAGGAACATAAAGACCACTTGAGTGTAAGATACTTTTCAAGTATGTCTGAGGCCAAGTGATTAATCTCTGTCAAGTTGGAGAACATAGTTGATGCTGATAACAGTGAATGATAAAAATGCCTAGGTTGCTCCGTGAGTCAAGCCACCATCTCTTATAAAGACAAACAAGAGCCTCTCTGACTAATCAGAGATGTGACTGGCAAAGAATCCCATCACATAGGTATACAGTATTCAAGGAAAACTGGTTTAGGGTCTGTGGAATGTATTATTAAATTCACATGGGTCTATCTCAGGTGAAAATTAGTAAGAAAGACCTCATACTCCTAATAATTGCTCTGAAAGTTCTGACCGGGTCTACTTGACCTGGTGTCAAGAACCAGAACACATTAGAAAACAATGGAAAGGGAACTTAGTCCATGATGTTGGCAATATCAGTCCTGGGACCCACTTCCCAGAACTGTAGTTATCTGTAAAAGAAAAGCAATGGACCAGAGGATGCCTTAGGGTGCAAGGCTGAACAAGGGACTTGATCACGAAGACTAGCCCCAATCTTATTAGAGTCCATGACAGCCACTTTGATAAATACATCTGAAAATGGTTCTTGTTGCCTGAGTTAATACACCTTTGTTTCCTCAGTACAGGCAACCACAAAAGTCACCCAGAGTATAAGTCTCCTAGCCAGTTATTGAAGGTGCACTTTATGGTGTTTTTCACAGACAGAATGGATAATTTGCCCACGTTTGAGCAGCTCATTAGTTTGGGAGCTAGGATTCAAAGATGGGCTGTGAGCTGCAGGACACCCACTGTGGGTCCTTTGTATCTAAACATCTTGGTGAGGACATATGTGAGAAACCAGAGTTAAGACCTTACATGGAACACCCTCTTCAAGACATCAGGATAAAGAGGCATCCATCCCATGAGTAATTTTAGACCTCTGTTTTTGAGGTTCCCCAGAAGCTGATCGAGGCCCTGTCCTTAGTAGAAAAATACTTGCACGTGAGAGGCCTCAGTTTCTTTCAGAACCATATTTTCCACAAGACAACTAAGCTACAGACATGGTCCCTTTTGTCCCCTTCAAGAATTCATAGTCAATGGAAGCAGACACATTCTAACCTTTTGCTTCAATCGCTTCAAGAGTCCCCACTACCTCTCCCAGCCAAAGCTGGCTAGGTGAAGGAACTGTGAATTGTACATGGTTAGTCTGACTACTGATGTCCAGTCTGGAATGTCTATGTTTTGTCCCTTTTTCTTTCTGAAAATTTCACTCTGAAGAGCCCAGACACCAAGGATCCTAATGCTGACCAAAGGCTCCTCCCTAAAGTGTTAATTCACTCTCTTGCCTTCCAGTCTGAGATCACTCCTCAAGCATGTCAGTGGCTCTTCAAGCTGGCTAAGGTTTATGTCATTACAGACTCTGCTTAGACGCCCCAAGGACTTCTGACTCTGCCCAGGGGGTCAGAGGTAAAATGTCTCCATGAATTTTATCCTCTGACCCGGGTAGCCCCTCTGCAGTCCACACATCCTCTGGACAGCAGGCTGTCTATATTTCAGAAACTCTTAGGAGACATTCTGAAGCTATGGCAAAGATGACATACTTTCCTTGATGCTCATTTTACTAAATTAAAAATATTAAACACAAGTCTCTCTTGGTGTGATTTTCTGCTTCAAAAAATATTTCTCTGAATTAAAATGTGTTTATATGGTTTCAGAGAAGAACTAAGCAATCTTTTCCCCATTTTTTTTCACCTGCCAGTGGTTGAGTGTACAGAAACGCTTGTCTGCAGGTCCCCAGGGTTACTGGTGTAATTCTTTTTCCTCTGGGTGCTCAAGCACAGAATTGCCTACAATCAACTTGCTTTCACATCCTGGCACTAAACTCACTGTATATAAAAGTATCACAAGTATTTTCAATATAATTCTAAGTAGCAGTGATTTAAAAGGCTTTTTAGTGTAATGAAAAAAATATAAGGCATAGTAACAGCTGTATAGCTTATTTGAATGAATCCAATCAAAAACATATAAGACTCTCCATAAACCTCAAAATAGATAAAAAATGACTTAAAATTAAGAAGAGGAATTGATAGGAGTGGTTTTGATGTATGAAAAATGAAGCAATTTTCCTGAACAGTATTTTGGCCCTCTGGCTTCTAAAAAATATAGTAAGTCATAATTTAACTTACTGCTGTGGGAAAGCAGAGGTGTTGCATTGATGTAGCTCTAGGTAAAAAAAAAATAAATGTAAGTATTGGTATAACTATAATCTTTAAGGACATAGCTGTTTTGTAGAGTGAGACTAAAAGACTTCTGATAGCATATGCATCACTAGTTGTCAGTATTGAGGATTATAAGGCAAGAAGCTTGACTTAGGCACCTACAGCCTTTGCTGTTCAAAACAAAAACCATTACTACCCAAGCACACACAGTGCCCCCGAATCTATATGTAAGTAGGCAGAATAAAAATATGTTAATATCACTGCCTACCAGTACCAACACATTGCCCACCTTCCCTAAATATGTATTGTTGAATGAAGGAAGGAAGAAATAAACATAGATCTGAGTTTTCCTCACTGTTTTAATTGAGTCTGCCTTACTTTTGTACTTAAGAAAAATAAAGAGATCAAATCAGAAAATTATGCAGTCACAATCAGTGGCTTGGTAGATTTTTTGGGAGAGAATCAGTGCCCCTACCTCAAATTCATTTCTTCATCCTTTGCTTCAGATTCCTCCACAAGCTTATAAAAAAAAGAGCCACCTGCCAGCTCCACGTTGTGAAATCTCCAAAGAGTAGAAAGAAGCTGAACTGAGATCATTTTATTTATACAAGAGAGAAAGAAAAAAACAAGTTGCCAGACAAAATACAGGAAGGCCAATTAAACTAAATATCAGATTAAACCATAAGGAATATTTCAAAATAAGTGCATCATAAATACTGCATGACACATACTAATAATAAAATTTATTTTTCTGCCACTCTAATCTAACTAAGCACTGTATACTTTTTATCTGCTAAATGGGGCAACACTGGAGTAAAGCAAATGTTCTAAGTGCCAGGTGTTTCTGTGCAGATGCTGGTACACTAGAAGAGCCCTTGGTTAAAAGGCAATTGCACAATTATCTTGATGCATCACTGGCAAACCAGGGCCAACATGTCACAGCTCACTAAAATCATATTTTTATAGAGCATACCTTCAGTGAAGCTGTTTCTTGAATGCTTCTGAAGACAAAGCATTGCAGGTCGATGGAAAGTGCAGAAGGAAAGTTCTGAAAAGAGAAGGAAGCAAAGCCAGAGTGTTCATTAAGAAGCTGAATTAAGGGTTTACACAACAGTCGCTTTTGGGAAGACTGTCTCTGCATGTTTCTGCAGACATATTCAGATCAATGAAAGATAAAACCACTTCTCAAAAGGCTAGCATTTTGGTAAAATGCCAAGTGCGTTCTTAAACTGTGGAAGAAACACAATACTTAGAAAGGTAGTAGATTAATTGAAAGATTATTAATATTTATTATAGACCAGTAGAAGCAGAGACCGCAGGCACCTGCAGGCCAGGTCTCCATGGCCTAAGGAACAAGTAACTGTCTTGAAAAGTTGGGTCATGAGGTTTTAAAGGGACAGAATGGAATACATTGTTGCCGATCAGAGGGGTGAAATGTTTTTCCCATGAAGTCTGACAATGTACACAGATGACGGATTTTTAGAAACCGCAAAATTCATAATCTGTAAACTGAAACTGAACCTTTCCCCCTGATTCAATGGTCCCCTTGATGTCCAGTTATCAAGCAAGTTTCTATGGAGAGAAATCCATTTCTGAGTGTTCACAGCCTCAGATCTGGCAGGGGCAGCTAGGAGATGTTCTGAACAGACACAAACACTAAATCTTTATCCAAGACCACAGAATAAGGTCCTTCCTTCTAACACAGTGCCAGACAATGAACAGCATTTCTAAGATCTTTGTAGGGAGAATGGTGATCATTTGTAGCCATATCTGCAAAGGCGTGAGGGAAGTAATGCTTCTTAGACCACCATAGATCTACTTGGCGTTAAAAAAAAATGCTGCTTGTTTTTGTTCCAAAGATAGCACCAAATGAGAGGCATTATTTTTTTCTCATTTTGTCAATAGTAAACTTTTGTAATCTAAGATAATTTGAATAATTACCCAAGTATAAGACTCTAATGCTGGCCAGGAAGATAGCTCAGTGGATCAGAGCTTTCTGCTATGTAGGTGTCAAGACCTGAACCTGGATGTTGGCTCCAGAGCAAAAGCCTGGGTGTGGCCCCATGTACCTGCTCTCCCAGTCCTGTGAGCAACAGTGATGGAAGGGTGGCTAGGACTTTCTGTGCACCCAGTCTAACTGAAACACTGAACTCCAGATCCTGTGAGAGAGCCAGTCTCCAAACACTACGCAGAATAGTTGAAGGCTACATTCCACATTCGATACCAAATTCAAAGTAGTTTGTTTACTGCAAAGTTTCGAATTCTCCTGAGAGCTATATCCAAATAAAAGAAACCATAAAACAGAATGCTCAGGTCATAGCCCAAAATAAAACTCAAATCAAAGAAAGGCTGAAGAAGCTCCGCTTCCAGCCTTGTAACACAGATTGAAATCACCTCCTCCCTTTCCTCGCTATGCGATTTTGGCAGCCTTCATCAACCCTCTGTGCCAGTCCTCTCCTCCAGAGAATAGATGGAGTAGTGGAACCTGCCTCATTAAACGTTATACTCCGTGTGACCTGTTAGATAAACAGCCTGGCACAAAACAAAGAGCCAATAAATAGCTCTTATTTTTATTACTGTTGCCGTGTGTTATTAAAATGGATATACAGGGCAAAATGAGAGCCCCATATCCGCCTCTGCATTTTTTCAAGTTAATATTCCTGGACGCCATAAACCTCAGATGTTTTCTCCTAAGCAGACATGTAAAATGTCCTGACAGAAGTTGCCTTTTTTGTCCATCTGTTTGCCGTCTTGCTTTATGAATCAGGTGCTCACTTTGTGGCTCATGATACCCTTAATACCAATCCTCTTGCTCTATCTACTTCCCTGAATGCTGGGATCACAGGCACGGGAAAGCACACCTGGATAGCTGTCTCACCCATCTTTCTTTGTTGAAGCCCAGAAGTCAATGCCAGGCTCATCCCAATTATACTGCCTTATGCAATGCTGCCTGACATCAAAGAAATGACCAGACTTAAGGAAAGGGTGCCAAGAAAGGCATCTTAGTCATCTGTGGTGGCTTACACCTGTATTGCTAACACTCCAGCAGCTGAGGCAGAAGAATTATGAGTTCAAAGCCAGCATGAGCTACACAGCAAGATACAGCATCAATAGTAATAGTAACAAAAACAATGGTGATAACAATGATGATAATGATCAGGGAAGAGAGAGAAGGATGCTAGAGAAAAGAGAAAAAAAATGAAAAAAGACATAAAAATCTTCTCACTGAAAATTCCTGTAACCATATGGTGATGTGAACAGTGAACAATACCCAAGGTTTATCAGTGTCATTCTGAAACAAACTTGACAGCTATTAGAATCCATGCACTCATTCACGTGTGTGCATGCATATACTCTGCTCTCTCTCTCTTTCCTCTCTCTCTCTCTCTCTCTCTCTCTCTCTCTCTCTCTCGTGTGTGTATGTGTGCATTCAGGAAGAATGAGGTAGCCTATAGAGGTAAAGGAAATATTATATGGCCTAAGCTTAGGTATTTCAATTGGCTCCTAAGTAATTGGATGGTTTCTCCTGGACTAGGGGCAGGTGCTGATGAGACCTCGTACAGCCCAGGACAGAACAACCAATGTCCTTCACTGTGGAAAATAGAGCGGAGGGGGGGGGTGTTGTCCCACCATATGACACCAAGCTCCATACATAGGCTGGTGCATTGTTTTCCTTCTGCAGAAATTTATAGGCTATTTTCTTCCCCTTCCCCTGAGCTAGGATATGGAGATTAAAATGTACCTACTGAGCAGGTAATGCATTTGATATTAAGGATCCATCATGTGCATATGTCTTTAGAGCATAACGGTTCCTTTGGAGCTATTAGTGGTGTGCTGTGAGTAGATATAAGGAATAATGCTCACAGAGTGGCAGAAGGCGATCGCATAGGAACTACTGTCAGACTTTAACATTATTCGAAACTAGGCTTTTTTTTTCTTTGTAATTCCTGGGGTTTAATACCTCTATACTTTGTAAACTGAGCACTTTTCAAAGAGAATTCTGAATTCCTAGGGAGCTTTCTGTAGATGAGCTTTGATCTCTGTTGAACACCTATCCTGTGTCTCTGTAATTGTGCTGATTTAACAAGGCTCTGTAGCACGTGGAGGGGAAAATCCTTTTATTAAGGCTATAAACCTAACTGATTACAGTGATGGAATGCACAGCTTGGGGGTAGCCTTGAGCTCCCCAGGAAAGAAAATAAAGAAAGAGAACCAGGGAAGGGGAAGTCTTCACGTTTAAACAAATGAAATATTTGTTAAATGTGTTTCTGGTGTTGCAGGCGGCCAGATACTGCCCTGTAGTCCGCTGAAAGGTTCGATTTTTGCTGGGCATTGTGAATGCTGATTTCAACAATGGGGTAAAAGCTAAAGAAGTTATGCTGTATTTTTGGCTAAAGATGACAGCTCAGAGTTTCAAGTTGCACAAAGCAGTCTGAGGGATTAAACTGACGAAGGCTTAAAACTATTGAGTTTCGGAAAGTGTGATCTTCCAGGATGGGGATTCCTCATTTGCCCTGACTTAGCCGCATTCATCTTACTTTACAAATACATGTGGTGGTCTGTATCATGTTTAATTAACTGATGGAGGGCTCCAGTGGTAAAAATGGCACCCCGCTAATCTCCGTCCGTATGGCAAATTCGAATCACATCCTTAGCCTTGCAAGAACAAAATATCCCAAGAGTCACCGATGACAGGATGCAGGAATTGAAATCAGGTCCCTCCTGTTGTTTGAGAATCCGTGGAGGGTGCCTGCCATATGCCCATCA
>LOEQ01009167.1:2361-34530 GCA_001685075.1 Bramus lutescens
GCGGGTGCACACTCACCCCTCTGAGTGGGTAGCCTCAGTGCAGGAGGAGGAACTATTCCAGGGCCAAGGACCTTGCAGACAATAGGGCAGGCTTGGGGGTGGGGAGCAGGGATGTGTGGAACAAAGGCCCTGTAGCAGGAGATGAAGGTGCCCAGTGCTCCTTTCCAGGATGTTCCGCCCTGGGATGGCACCCCCTCACTGGTCTGAATGATTGTCCTCAGCTCAGGGACAAGACTCTTGGAGGTCGAAGGACCCCGCAGACAAAAGCCTTTCTATTTATTTTTAATTAACATACTATTTTCTTCATACTACCCTAAATATGCTAACTCTTATATGCACATGAATTTCTAGCCATCTAGCCCACATGTGACACCAGTTTCTGACATCTTGTAGCTCTCGGCTTTATGAAGTCATTGTGAGAACATTTCAGACAGTAGCTACCCTATATCCTGTGTTATAGAATACTCATACTATTAGGTACTTTTGCATACCCATTACATAAGCAATCATCTGTTCCCTTCCTACCCTCCAGTGTCCATTCTTCTGCTCTTCTGAGTGAGCTTTTGTCACTTCCATATTGAGAAGGTACACCATCTGTCTTTTACTGCCTGTCTTGGCTTATAGGTCAGTCCATGATTTCACCACAGATTACAATCACTCTTTGTTATTCTTGAGTTAATATTCCACACACTGATTCCCTATCTTGGCTGCTGGGAATAGCACTTCTGTACACAGAGTAGTACATGTGACTCTTGCATATATGTTGTCATATCTTTGGATGCTTATCTGGTGGCCCCTCAAATAATTTTTTAAGGCCTTAGCAGAGGGGGGTGTAATTCCATGATCCCTAAGAGTGGTCTGTTTAGTGACTGCCAGAGAGAAAGAACCTGAGGTAGCATAGAGTCTTACCTCATGTGTATAAAGACCTTCTGAGATTTGTTTAACTGCTTTTACAGAAAAGCATTTAGCATGAGCATTTCCTTTCTATATGGATGCTTAAGAAAAGCACCAACACTAGAAATACTTGGTTTAAGTGTGTGTGTGTTTTAATTGTCTAATGTCTAGTTCATGTAAGGCTGACCTGATGTCATAGTTTCCCAGGAGCACCGTGTGGCAGTGAGAGCATAGTGTATTTAATAAAGAACTTCTGTTTGCAAGTGGTTTTGTAACGTTTATAGATGAGCTAGCCTAGAGGAACATATACCTCTGCATTGTGTGTCTCCGCCCTCCTCCTAGGAAGAAGGCCTGCCCTGGATTGCACTACATCCTAATGTGCTTTCTCAGAGGCCCTTTCTACAAGGCACTAGGACAGTTTCAGTCTGACACATTGAGATGCCCAGGTCTATCATCACCTTTTATTCTGGACAAGTGTGCAGCCTTCCCCTTCCTGCATGTTCTGGCCACTAGTGCTTGTCAGACCCTCAGCTACCTCTCTTGTCTCCTAGTGCACTGACAGGCAGAACTCACCAGTCACGTCGCCAGGATCCTCACCCCTTGCCCAGAGAAGAAAGCCTCAGCCAGACCCTGTACAGATCCCCCACCTCAGCCTGCCTCCAGTGCCTCCTCGCCTGGATCTCATTCAGAAAGGCATCGTCCGCTCTCCCTGTGGAAGCCCCACAGGCTCCCCAAAGGTGAGTCAGCACCATCAGAAACACAGAAGGCAGCTCTTGCATCCTTATGTGCATCGTCATCCTGTGTCTTAGGCTTCTAATTGTGTACAAACAACTGGTAAGTTTCTCATTTTCTTTATGGAGAACCTGCTGTTATATCTCTTCCTTTGTTACTATAAAATTACTATAAAAGTTACGTAATTACTCAAGCATGTCTGTAGAACCCTGATTTGTGAAAATAAATAGCGTAAGTATAGTTTTCTATAGAGTGGATTTTGAAGGTCATCATATGCATTATAATAATTTGCATGCTGTTATCAAATGGTATTTTACACATATTTTCATAACGTCAAGACAAGAAGAATGTAAGGGGAGTATATTTGCACAAGGGCTTGAGGAGTGATGCATTATCACTCATGCTTCAGGTGACTGAAGACAAAATCCTATGAACTTCTTTAAACCCAGAGAATTAATTACAATAAATTACAGTATTTGCCAAGTAATTACTGTTTAATATTAAAGGTGTAATTTTAACTTAGGCCTACAGTTCATTTTAGTTTTATGTGGATTCTTTTAAAATTTAATAATAACATATTTTGCTTTATTAAATGTAAATTTATAAAAACTTAAATACCAGTTGCTATTATGCTTGCAGTCTAGGATTGCTAAGGAGACAATACATTTACTTCTCTTGCCTCCCTTACTCTGTGTGGAACTGGGCTTGAATCCCATGTAATTCCTTACAGGATAGGACTTCAAATTATGTAGACATGCAACAAATTTGTTCTCCTTGACATTTCCTAAGATGCAAAAGCATAAACCATTTACTAAATAAGCATGTAAATAAACAGTAAAAGTTCTAAGAGCCATGAACACTCCCCTTGGGGTACATACCTTCATATTATCCTCTAACAATTACACTGAGAGATATTCTTGTTTTTTCTTTCATTTTAAGAACCCAGAAAATCAAGGGATTCTGTCAGCAATTGCTCTGCCATTTAAGTCTTCACTGTTCTAGTAATGCTGTTAAAAAAAAAATGCCTAAGCAAATGGGCCATGTAGCTTTCTTTCATTGAGCTACAATGAGGAAAACAAAAGACAATTTTAAACCCTTGTTAAATATTTCAAATCATTTCTCTTTTAAAAAGGTGAAGAATCAATGGAATCAATGTTAGGAGGTTTTTCTATATGTCTATTGGGTCACAGAAATTAACAAAGCAATCATTTCCTTGATTTCCTTGAAACTGTAATCATAGCTCAAGTATGTAATTTTAATCTTTCTGTGTGATTTCTAGGACTTTTGCATATATAGTCATTTCTACAAAATTCTTAATGTGGTGTTTCGATGTAAATTTTTCATTAATTTTTTAATGTTTCAATAGTAATGAAAGAAACTTATAAAAAGTCACTTGAAAGCTTATTAGAAATCTAATAAAACCACAGTGTGACTAAAATGCAAATTCAGTTATATGATCCTGAGCATCGTTTCTGTGCATGGTGCAATTCCTGTTTTGGTTTTGTGTTTTGTCTCGTGTGTCTCTTTAGTCATCTCCATGCATGGTGAGAAAGCAAGACAAACCACTCCCAGCACCGCCTCCTCCTCTAAGAGATCCTCCCCCTCCACCAGAGAGGCCTCCCCCCATCCCACCTGAAAACAGACTGAGCAGACACTTCCACCATGGAGAAAGTGTGCCTTCCAGGGACCAGCCAATGCCTCTTGAAGCCTGGTGCCCTCGGGATGCCTTTGGGACTAATCAGGTGATGGGCTGTCGCATTCTAGGGGATGGCTCTCCGAAGCCTGGAGTCACAGCAAACTCCAGCTTAAATGGAAGACACAGTAGAATGGGCTCCGACCAGGTCCTTATGCGGAAACACAGACGCCACGATTTGCCTTCAGAAGGAGCCAAGGTAATGCAGTCGGTGGTGCCGAAGCTGGGGAAGCAGCTTGCAGAGGTTCGCAGTGGGAGGCTTTGTGTTCAGTGTGAACCATGGGACAGTGTTAAGTTTGATTGTTTTTACCTGCCTACCACAGTGCTTTCTCGATGCTCTTTAATATCCTACGGGTTCTGAACAATGAGATCATTTTAAAGTTGAACCTGAAAAAAGTAAGGAGAAGGCTGTCCATATTTAATAACTTAAGACACAGCTGCCAGGCAGCTCAACAGAGATGAATCCCTTCCTTACTGCCCTACAGAGAGCTCCTCCCACTAATATCTCAGTGTTGTTAAAATCATACTGTTTAGTGCTAAGTCTTCTTGTTCTGCCAACATGGGCAAGATTGTGTAACTGTATATGCCATAGATCAGTCTTCAAATTAGGTATTAGTTAGGACATTATAATTGACCCTGCCCATAGAAGTGAGTCTCTCCCCTACTCAAAAAAAGAAAGAAAAAAAAAGAAAACACGACCACTTCACTCTTGCTCACCAATCCAGCCATGCCTTCTAAAACTTGAAGCGATTCCCACTTTTAACTCTTCATTTAAATATTGATCCTTTGTCACTGCATTCAGGAAAGAATATAAGCATGCAGGTAACTTAAAGGGACAGCAACAGCGGCCACTGAACCTAGGAGACTGGATGGTGTCCCAGCAAACCATCTGGAAATCATTGCTGGTGCTTTACTCTGTGGTGTTTTTACTGTGAGATCAGATCTGTGTCCTCTCCCTCAGTACTGAAAATGATTTTGCCTCTTTAGCTAATATTCAGTTGACCCCAACTTACTGTTGTTTCTTATTGAGTACAATCTATTCCTTCAAAACTATGAATTGAATTTGATGTGTTCATCTGACATTCAGGAAACAGGGAGGAACAACGTATTGACACGCATTTGTCATCTCAACACAAGAATTGGAAGTTAAGGTCATCCTCAGTTATAGGGCTCCGTGAGACTGTGTCTCACGGGGACCAGAAAAAAAAAAAAGAAGAAACTAAGCAGCGGCATGTCCTCAGTTTCTCATGAATGTGGTGTGTGTGTCTGTGTGTCAGTGCGCAAGCACAGTGATGTTTGGGTAGTGACATCATTAATACAGAGATGCACCAGGAAGATTCTGTGGCAAGAAGAGCCAGCTCTCAGGTGCAGCGTATAGAGATGAGTGCATTGGTTGTAAACCATGACTGACAGTGACCTGGTTTAGCACTCTTCTCAACTCCTGCTATTAGGAAGATTCCCAAAGATTTCTTCAAGGTTAGTTAAAGATAATGTAACTTTAAGGACAAAGCACATAGAAAAAGCAGGTGGATAATGTCTCTGGAAGTCCAGAGCTTGTCCTCAAGGAACTTTCCACAGCCTTGACTCCTGCCTGGAGGGAATTTGTGGAATTTGGTTTGGTTTGTGTTTCTCCATTAGCCTCTCTCCATTCGATCACGATCACGCTTGTCTTGAGAAGAGCCTTGGAACAAACTCTCAAGTGAGAAGACTGGTTAGCCCCAGAAGCAGGTCACAAAGTATTTTCTGAATGACTTCAGAAATATGTAGTGTAGTAAGCATTAGAGCCAATTCGTTGAAGACTCCTTTTCTCAAGATTCTTTCAGATATTATCATACAGTAAGTCAATGTAAGATGGCCTTCTAGAACACACTATTATTTTTTTAAGATCTTATCGTTTAAAAATGGGGTGATGATTTCTTATAGGTGTGGAATTGTGATTTGTGATATTAACATTAGGTCTGAAATATTAGTAGAGGGTGCGGTTCTGGTTAGTGACTATAGAAGTCACCTCCCACTGAAACCTGGGTTTTCATGCCATTTCTAACCACCCTCTTAGAGACTTCCTGGGCTTGCACTCGCATGTCCTTCTCCCCTTTTCTTCCCACCCTCTCTCCCTCTCCTCCCTCCCTCTTTCCCTCCATCTACCCCCTGAGAAAATACTTGAAATAAAAGAATAAAACTTTCTCCTAATTTTAATTTTGCCTCATCCTCAAATTCTTTTAAGGAGGAAGAGAAGACTCTGTAAAGGCTAAACTACATTGTATATATTAGTAATGCCATGCTTATGTCCTTAAAATTTATTTCATGCTGCAACAAAACTGCAGTTTCCACTACGTCTTTGCAATAAATGTTTTAAAATATGCTACAAACTTGAAGTTTTTGTTTCTGGGCATCGACACTGTGACCAGATTTTGTTGGTGGTTCCTTTTGAGAGACTGAGGACCCATCTGGTTCTTAGTGATAAACACTGTCTTTAACTTGTCATGTGCCTTGCAATGGCATTGTTCTACACTTGACCTTACATATAATAATCTTTTGAAGGTATCACTAGATAAGGGTGTCATATGATCCCCTTCTTGTGATTATGGCTTTTGCACTTTGGGTAAGGAAACACATGGTCCTACATATGATCTTAAACTTATCTGTAAATTCCGAGAGCTGGCTTTCAAAAGGAAGTCCTTCATGTACACAGGTTTAATTTGCATTGTGATACTGAAGAACACATGATAAGGATCATCTTTAGATAGTGGAGGAGTTATATTAATAGGATAGAAAGTATGTTTGTATTTTTAGTTTGATTAAAAAATAAGAATCTAAGTGCCCATGTGGTTCACATAACATGCATTCAGATAAGCACTTATACACATCAAATAAGAGCAAACAAATACATTTTTAAAAACAAAAGTCCTTTTCTTCATTGCACAGAATTTTCCTAAAGTATTTTTTATACTTTGCAAGGATATCATGTTTAGATGAATGATCTTAGACAATATAAGAGTCACAGGAAAATGCTTCAGACATATAGATTAAGATTATAGGCTGCATAGAGGCATGGCAAAATCTAGATCTAGAATAGCCTGGTTTATAGTAGATTACACAGCCCAGATTGGACTCCTTCCACAAGCCTGAACCTTAAAGAATGTGCTTACTCCATCGTTCTCACTCCTCTCTGTGAGTAGTTGGATGTCCTTGACACTGTGAGATGTAGGGTATTGTGAGTGCAGCCCAGTGTGAATGCAGCACAGGCAGGTCTGTGATGAGCTTAATATGAAAGGTGCATGAGAAGCATCAAGAAGACATGTGTTTTCCTGAGAAAGAACATGAAATGCTGAAGAGGAAGGCAGAAAAGGAACCAAGTTTCCAGCAAGAGGGTCCCTTGCAGGGTGACAGAAATGACAGAGGGATGTAGACCCCCTTTTTTTCCGGTAGGAATAACAAGTCAGAATATCATGGAGATAGGAAATATGTATGCTGATATGAAGGCAATTTTGAATAGAGTGTAGTGTTTATAAAAAGTAGAGGCATGTGCAGCCAAACTGGATAATACCGGTTGAAACCAGTTTTGGTAGGAAGTTTTTTTCAGTTCTTTATGCAGGAACAAGCTTTCAAAGTAGCGATAGCTCCAAACTAATGGATCAGTCATGTGGATTTTAAAAACATAAGTCCTTAACATTTCTGGTGGAATTCTGATGGTCAGGCTAGACTCATTTAGGAGACTGAGCCAGAGACCAGCCAGACCCTTACAGTGGGATGTCACTGCGGACTTCTTTAGCCATGCAATCTGTCTAAACATCCCACAGCCTGTTCCACTATTCAGAAACAGATCCTTCAGGGTTCTAAGGAGCATGTGTTATTTATTTTCATCTAGATGATAATGGTATATATCACTCCCTCAGGTGGTGGCATCCAGTTTCTGGTCTGATGAAATGGGTAAGGTTGAACACAGAATTCAGGATCAAATGTTAGATTTCATCCTCCAGCCACTCCCTTTTGGGAACAATCAAATTAGATTCACAGAAGTGAGTACCAGCACATGTAAGCACTTGGCTATTTGCATGCTTGCATAATTTCAGTCTCCTAATTAGCAAGAGCTCTAAAGAATCCCATGTATGTCTCAAGACATAGTTTAGAACCAATTACAGGAAGATCAGCTTCTAAGCAAATGGTGTGTATTTGCTGAGAGTATTTCAGTAAAGATGTTTCTTCCAACTATACCAAAATATTCCCTGGTCAGTGCCTCCACCACTGAGGTCACCTGCCCTGTTGTCATTCACATTCATTGGAAGCCCTCTTGCACAGTATGGAGTATGAAAAGGAATTTACTATCAAATGAGTAAGAAATAAAAGACTGCATTCTGAGACAAATAGATACAATGTGACATTCATTCACCACAGAACAGAACTACATTGCAGATACCAAATAAGCTGTTCATGAAAGACTGATTTTTCAGAGACAGGAGAAATCTTTGTTACTGTCTATAAATAATAATTTCTAAAGTCATTAGATAAAATCCTATTCACACTTTGACACATTAATTTATTTCACAAAGTTAGGAAGAAGTTACTTAATCCCCTCAAATAATCGCCCTACTAGGAAATCAGTGTTTTTTGTAGAACATTTTGTATTTTTCAAATGAGTAAGTCTATTGTGTGTGCTATTTCTTATTTCTTTAGTTTAGTGTCTGTTGTGTATATATATGATTATTCTTCTGTATATGCATATATGTGTGTACACATGCATCTAGATGGTTAAGGCTGACTTCAAGTATCTTTGCCATTTAAAAAATTATTTATTTATTTATTTATATTTCACGTGTATGGGTATTTTGCGTGAATATATGGCCTGTGCACTGTGTACTTGCCTATTGCCTACAAAAATCAGAAGAGGACATTGGATCCCCTGGAACTGGAGTTACAGACAATTGTGAGCCATCATATGGGTGCAGAGTATCAAACTTGTGTTCTCTAGAGAAGCAGAAAGTGCTCTTAACCACTGAGCTGTCTCCAGCACATCTATCAAATGATTTTTAGGGCCTTTCACTTAACCCAGAGCTCACAGGTATAGCTCTGCTTTATGAAATTTGAAGTATGCTTTTATAGCAGTATCACTAGATGTTTGGGTATTGGCATTCCTATTCAAGTGTGTTCACAGTGTTTTGATTATAAAGTTATAGTTGGCTTATTGTCAAACTAAACTCAATACCAGGAACTATTATTTCACATCTTCCTTTGGTTACCAAACTTTTATTAAGTATCAACATGATAAATATTATTATGCAAAAAGCCCCAGCTTAGTCCACTTTTTTAAAAAAAAATCTTTCATTTTACACAAGTTTTAAATGTAATTTTGACAAAACCATTAGATTTTACTGCAGAAATCTTAGCACCATGTCTGTTCAAGCAATGCAAAGAATTTTGGTGAAGGATACTTTCAAATATTCAGCATTATAATGTCATCTGTAATTGAATGCATGTATTCATCAGATAAAAGGTATTTTTATGTTTAAAGGATTTTGTAATGATTCATATCTCTTGGGAAATTTCTCCTCTCTAACAAAGTTCAAAAAATTTTGTCATGTTCTGTTACATGGTCCTCAATCAAAAGCTCAAGATAAAATCATTTCATTTAAAGATATGTTTTATCAGGATGTAACTGCAGTGTGTTGAATCTAATGAGGGGTGACTGGGGAAAGAAAATTTGATTGAACACAGGCTCTAGTTTTTAGAGTGAAACTTTAATGCTACAAAATTGGATTTTTTTACAATAGATGAGAACATCCCTATATCTCAGAGGTGATCTTTCAATCTGGTGATGGGTAAGGTACCTATGGCCTTTGCACGTTTCCACTTTCAGTCCTCACCACAGTTTAATCTATATGATGGAGAGAGAAATTAAACAGTATACAGGGCTCATTCAGCCAAAAACAAAGTTATACCTCATCCTTCTTGCCCCACTATCAGTCTCCTTTTCCAAGATGAATTATAAATAGTTTGTGGGAAAAGTCTATGATAAAAATATCTAAGGATAACTTACAAACCTGAAAAGGTTTGCAGCCTTGTGAGGATGCCTTTGTTAATTTAGCCTTCCATCTATGCCGTCAGTTAAGTTACTCCAGTCCCACACTGTAAGAGAGATAGTTGTTTAGTCCCTTCCTCCAGGGTTACCACTGCACTTGTAACCTGGAAGGTCTTGATCACCAGTGAAGAAACGCTGGCTCTGCATAGCATCTTATGAACAAGGGGACAATTGTTTGTGTTTTTTATTAACCAAAACTACATTTGGAATTTCCACACACATGGAGAGCCAGAACAATCGTCTCCTTATCTAAAATAGCTCTGAAGCTTGGTCTGGATATAACCCAGATTTGTCTGAGTCTACTCACTCAGTGTGGTATCAGGAAATTGAAAATGGTCCTTGTAGCCCTAGAGGGATGTCATTTGGAACACCTTTTGGAGGCAAGTAAAATAGGAATTGTGCTCACATTGCTTCTTTCTCTAGCCAACCCCCAATTCCTTCAATAAAATTTGACCATTTTTAGAAAATGGCACTGTCTGTTTATGTATTTAGCTGCCTTGATCTGGTGTATATTATGTATTTAGCTGTCTGGATCTGATGTATATAAATTATACCATTGCCTCTTAGTTATGCTCATGAATCATATTGTAACATATTTAGATGTAATCTGTGGTAAGTCATCTCTGGTCCAGCTGACTCCTGGGTAAATTGTTTGATACTGTACTAGTCTATATAAATTAACTCATATGAGCTCTGTGAAATTCTAAGAGCTGCTGTGGTTTTAGGCTTTGCCAAGTGTGCAAGTCCAGAAACTGACCCATTTGATTTACTTTCAGGTCTTTTCCAATGGACACCTTGCCAGCGAAGAATATGATGTTCCTCCTCGGCTTTCCCCTCCTCCTCCAGTCACTGCCCTTCTCCCTAGCATAAAGTGAGTTTCCTTGAATTTGGAGATTGTGTGGCCATGCATAATGAGTTGGAAAAGAGTGTTTTTAGGGGTATTAGTACAGAAGCTGCAGGGTGAGTGGAAAAGAAACAGTAAACAAAAAGGCAATTGAACATGCTTATATAAATTCAAGTATCAGGTGTTGAGACCTTCTAGTTCTGATAATAGCGCCTAAAGACTTAGTAAGCTCTTGAGAAGGCTTACTAGCCTTACTACATGAAAGATTAGTGCCCTCCCTCCATCCACGGACAGGGCAGAGCTGCTCAGCAAACTCCCTCCTCTTGCCTTCTCGTTGACTTCGTCCCGCTACCCAGTTTGACATCATTTAAGTTCCACCAAACTCCCTGCTTCTCAGATATCTTCAGCACCCAAGGTCTATTGATTGTCCTCATGAAGTTCTTCCTGTTCAGTTAAGCTTCCCATTGCCAACCCAGACTCCCAGCTAGACTTCTGAAAGACCCTTCAGAATGCCATCGTATCTACTGTAAGTTGGTGTCAGTAGTTGTAAAGCTGGTAATTGGGCACATGGCATGCTGGGCCATGAAGTGCTGTCTAGCCAAGTTTCCGTTCCCCTTCATCTTACATAGTCTCCTCACTGAAGCTGATTTACCTTCCCTCCTGACTTCCCCAGCCCTCTTCCCACTCCCAAACCAGCTTTGCTTTCTCTTTTATAGCTTTGTCTTCTGCTAGTAGTAAGAACCTTCACAATTTTAAGCCGCTAAAGAGTTTCTAATTTGTTCCTAATGCTTGCCCGATAGTTGTGTGCACATCTGTCTGACTTGTTTATCATGCAGCATTCCTCCCCTGTGCCATGCCCCACTCTTTCCTAAAGATCCATGTCTCAGCCTCTGTTATTTATAAAAATTCATTTGATTTCTGTTCAGTGATTAATAGTGATTGGCAGTACCAGGCCTTATAGTGTATACCTATAATCCCAGCAATTGGGAGGTTGAGGCAGGAGAATTTTCCATAACTTTGAGGATACTGTGAGATATATAATGAGTTCCAGGGTAGCCTAAGCTGAGAGGCTCTGTATCAGAAAATAATAGAAAAGCCTAATTTGCATTCTTGTTACAGATTATTGTTTTTGATGTAAGTAATTATATTCTCTGATACACTGTTTTCCCAATTTTAAAAAGATAAAGATTCATACCTTCTGATACTCTGATGGAAAATTAAAAAGGAAATTTTTGATTGTTTGATTTTTATCTGCTAATAGCTTCAAGTTTTTTTATTTTCAGTGTCTATTCATTTATTTGGTTTGTTTTGGGCTATGGATCAATTTGTGTATCTCACAACTATATTGACAGCCAGCTAAGGTCTTCTTTTATGATAAAAAGCTTCAGAACTTCTTAATTTCTTCCTCTGGAGATCTTTGAACTCCCACTAGATTTACAAAAAGGAAGCTAAACCTCAGCTTCCAGAAATCTATATACTTCAGAAAGTAATATTTTATCACGTATGATGTCAAAAGAGAACACTGCAACAGACGGTGTAATGCTCATTGATTAGTTTTAGGAGTTTAAGGAAAATTGTTACAAACTTTTCCAGAGAGACATGGGGTAGAATATAAGTCACTGAAGATAGGCACAACTAGATACCACACTGCCTGGGTTGGAGAACAGAGTGGAATTTAATATCATTCAGGGAAGAGCAGAGAAACTTAGCTTTTGGAACCTTCCCTGAAGGAGTTGCCAGGTCTGTAGGAGACACAGCAGTCAGAGCAGTTAAAAACACTCTGTGTCATAGTCTTGGCAGTGAGAACAACTTTGATAGTCTAGTTCCATGTAGGCTTTTATATATGTCCATACAGTAAGACATCTGAGCTAGCTCCATCACCTCTAAATTCAGGGTGTTAGCGAACAAATTAAATGAGATGATCCTAGTTACTGATTAACACCCCACACACACTCCTGTGCTTATATAATTACAGATGTGTATGATTGGAGAAAGGGTTGTGTTTTTTTTGTTTACATTTGGGCCTTTTATGAATTAATATGAGCAGCAAATATATAGCAAAGTACATTAATTAATAAGCTTCTAATACTTAAAATCTTAAGATCAGGTTATTTTCTCTCCATTTTCTAAATTTTTCTTAATACTTTTTCATTGATACCTATTTTAGGATCTTTTAGGTTATTTATGGAGATGACTTCATGCTTTCCTTTGTCACTTGATGTTGTCACATCCATTTTCCCTCAGAATATATACACTATTTTTCCTGTGAAATCATGAAATTCTGAAGTCGGCAGTAGAGTAAAATCACAGTGGTCTCCACACTTTACTCCAGCAGTCATTAGTTCCCTATTTTGGAGAAGGTACCCTCCTTGGGCTTCTAACTTCTATCTGGCTGATAAATGAGAAGATAAGTTTAACTTGAATGTTATCTAAACTCCTTTGAGCTTCAACTCCCTATGCAGCAATTGCTGTGAGTTATTCACTATGTGGTATTAATTATATTGAAAATTTTGGTGACCTGAATAATGTCAAATATCATTGGCTGACCATATTCTATTGCATAAACCAGTATGAGTTTAACTATTGTCCTTACTAATGTTACTATTATAATGGTTGTAATACTTTAATTATAATCATTATATAGTTTATATTGTTATTATATTATATATTGCATTATTATATTATAATGTTAATAATAAAATTGTATTCTGGATAATATTTACATCATTTGTTATTAATACTGCTCAACTTTGATCCATTAGAGAGTATGGTCTGATTCCAGCAAGCATGTATCATAGGAGGATGATAGAGAAAAGGTCTTCAGAAAATTCCTATGCTCACTGACATAGGGATCTTAGACATTTAGGTCCTCATTGCCATCTTAGATTCTTGGTCAGTGTTCAAACTTCAGGCCAAAGTAAAATTATAAATCACTGCCTAAAAGAAACTTATGGCTCTCACAAATGGTGAAAATCTCAGGGTTAAATTTAGAATTCCAAAATTATTAGTTAGCATTTAGTTTCAGTTGTCTAATTAAAGTGGTTTTCAAGATTATTAAACATTTGATACTGGTATTTGTTTTTCTTAGGGGCAAAGGATGTTCTGTGAGGTTTCCTTACTGGCTAAACTTTGTCCTGGTGATCACAAGACTTATTTCTGAAAATATGATAGTGTATAATAAAAGTGACAGAAAGTTATTATCTGTAGAGATAATTAATTTCCTGAAATTTTTTTCTAAATGGTTTCTACTTAACATTCTTGACGCTTAACTATAAATACAAAGCTTTAAGTAAAATTTGAACCATAGGTATTTATTATAATAACTTATATTGATAGGACAAAAATACCACATGGACTATTTTACTTTATATTTAAATTAATATATAGTTCACATATAAATATATATTATATGCCTACTAAATTATATTTGATTGATTTCATTTTCAAGTTCAATCAAATGGAAGACTAAATGGTTCAACATTTATTGTCCTGTACTGTCAAATTTATTGTACTATACTGTCAAATGAACAGAGACAATATTCTAAATCATAATGGAGCAGATACTTCCAAGTAAAACAGTATTGTAGAATGCTGAAGGATGTCACTGCTCTCAGAGAATGGTTTCTATGCTTTGCTATTTACAAATGAACCATTGTACTTTTGACATATTAATCACAAGCTTTCAAATACCTTAGAACCAATGCTTCTTGGATCATACTTTTCTTAAAGGGTTCTGTGTTGTAGGATGTGGTGGTGTTTATTGTTGGTACATGTCTTTTAAGCAATTAAGGTACTAATTTAAGAGGTTCTTTGAGAATGGAAACCAATTTCTGTCCACCTCTCTTATTTCCATTCTATTGTGCTCACTGGAGGCTGGGGAGACTGAGATTAATCCCCCCTCCCATTCGGAATGAGTGCTGTAATTAAGAAGAGTAGAAAGTAACAGCTGTGTTGGATGCTGTCAGTTAGAGGTGAGTGCCAGGAGGCAAATCAAAGGTAGAACAGGATAACTAATGACACACAGACTTTCCCTAGAGATGAACTCCCGAGGAAAGGTCTCTCCGATAAGCTGCCCCTCAGGAGAAGGGAGGGAGAGAACCCAACCTGTGTGTGTGTGAAAAGTGCCATCCTGGGGCACAGGTGTGAGGCAGCTGCAGCTCTGTCTCCAGGTTCAGAGCAAATCTATGAAATGCTCTCCTTCAAAGCTTATTCTAAAGCTCGGGGCTGCAGCATGCTCCACTATGCCTGATAGCATGAAAGAACCCTCAAAAGCATTGTAAAACTTAGGCCAACATTAATTTATGTGCTGCAGTCATAAAATGATCATGTCAAATATCACTGTTTTGTTTCGCTGATTCTTAGACTTTGGTTTCTCTGAGTGGCAGATTTTTCTTGTGTGGGTAAGGACAGTGTAGCACAAGAAGCAGGAAATCAAATGTGGTGACTCAAAGTTTCACTTTAATAAAAAATTTGTACCCTCTACTTTCTGTCACTGGTGAATGAACAGATTCTTCTATATAGAAAACAGGTAAAATAGCATATTATTTAAAATGCCTTTCTGTCTAAGGAAGGTTCTGAAAATCGTTGCTCTCTCTCTTTTTCCGGCTTAGTCATTTTCTTCTTTAATACCCCCTCATTATCTTTATCTAAAAGCTTGTAAGTGCTCAATTATGTGCACAGTCGGGTAATCCTTGATGAACTGAAGGTCGTCCGTTAAACATATTGCAGTTCAGACACAAACAGCAAAATAGCAGTATAGTAAACACCTCTATGAAAGGACATATGCTAAGTGTACATAGTAGAAAAGGTCAGAGGAAGTTAACGAATTTGCTGCCAGTTTCACAGGGATTTTTTTATAGCCACCAGAAATGTGAAGGGGTCTGCTTTTGTTTTCAAAGAAAGCTGATGGGCCAAGAGTTGTTCCCATTAAGAATGAAAACCACTTGGGGGTGGTGTTTGAGGTGTGTTGTAGGGGTGATGGTACTGGCGAGCAGGTAGTCAGCTCTGTGCTTACACACCTTACTCTGGGAATGTGCTCTTCTCGGGTGGAATACACTTGTGAGCCTTTAGCTGTGAAAGGTTTAAGTACTCCCCAGATAGTACAGAAAAGGGTCTCCCAGATGACGTGAAAGTCAACCTCTTTCTTAACATCAAGCATACGCTTTTGCATTCAAGATAGAATGTCAGTATGCATTTAGGATGACTCTGCTAACTTTCAAGTTAAGGAGATGATAGTTTTGGAGCCTGGAAAAATGTATCCCCATGACTCAGGAATTACAGCAGAGTGCAAGACTCAGCAGGAATGTGGAGTAAAATAACAGTGTTGAAGTACTGGCTCTAAATGGCTGAGTGATGACTTGGCATCTCTAACTTGGAGCCAGCCAAGTAGCTTGTCTGCTCTCTTCCTCTGGGATCCTAGAAATGCCATTTGAGGTATATCATGACTGAAGTCTTCATGTCCTTAAAGTCTACCATCTAGCTAACATATATATGATCTGTGATCTTAAGTTCATTTATGCCACCTCACCGCTTGCAGACTAACACGTAAAGGTTTGGAGGCGTTTTTCGAGGGGAAAACTGCCGCAGCTAATTGTATGAGTGTGGGTTTGTGTTGGGTGTTTCCCACGCAACTTCTTTCTTACTTGAGCCTTTGTCTCCCTTTTCATTTCGTGACAGAGGTGGCTTTCATTCTTCTTATTCAAAAAAATGTAATACTGAGTGAAATGTGCTGAACGGATGTTAGAAATTGGTTTGTGTGAATTTAGGTAGAATATTATAATTCGCAGGAAAATCAATTGAGGTAGAATGTGTAATATTGAGCAAGGTCACATTATCTCAGAAAAACTAAAAATGACAAGTTCTCCTTCACAGTGTATTCTAGCATGCAAATGTGTCTGAGTGTGTGTGTGTGTGTGTGTGTATGTGTGTGTGCACGTGCCTGTAAGATGTGGGAAGAAGTATAAACAATGGCTAATCTTAAGTGAAGAGAAAGGATTCGGTAGAGGCAATGGACATTTGAGTGTGTATAAATACTCGTGGGCTGTTGTGACTCATTAAAGAAGGATATAATAGGAATTCCCTTTCTCGTTTTAGCTCTGTCATGCGTCTTCCATTCTGTGCGCTGGATTAGTGCATAAATATACTCGGTGGTGAGGGTGTAATATCCATGTGAAGTCTCACAGCTTCTGCCTGGCTACTCTAACTGTACTCAAGCCCTTTAAAATATATAGACTTCAGATCTGCTTAATTTCACTTTGATGTCTCTTTTTATTTAATAAGGTTTTAATGAATTTATAAAGCATTAAAACCTAAGAGAAAGTACGGAACTTTCTTAAAGGACCTTATTAAAATAGTAATAGATGGGAAATACCAGTATGTATTTTTCTATTTCGATAAAGAGCACACAACTTTCTTCACTGCTGGTTACAACACACTAAAATCCATTTAACCTGATAAAATCTCCAACTAGTAATTTCTGACACTTACTATTTCATAGAATTACTGCCTTTCATATTTACATCAGTCATTTCTGACTAACCAAACAATGATGACCCTGTGTTTAGCCAGACAAGATCTTCTGTCAATGAAGATAAAGTCTAGAATTACCCAGGCAAGATTTTTTTTTAATTGTCCATTCTTGCGCTGGAAAAATATCCAGTCAGTGGATAGAGGTGTTTGCTGCAAGGCCTGACTATCTGAGTTTAACTACCTGGGAACAACATGGTGAAAGGAGAGAATAAGGACTGCTCCCACAAGTTGTCCTTTGACCTCCACACATACCTTGGCATGACCACACAATACACATAAATAAATAATAAATGTAATATAAATAAAAATTATTTTTTTATTGTTCATAATGAAATGCTTCTTTGGGATAACCTGTGGCAGATTTGACCGTTCCTGCTATTGGTGCGGTTATTGAATCTTCTCTGTGCACAATCTACATTAGTTGTGTAACAGTAGAGTGTACTGAGATTGAGAGCACACCAGGACGTAGACGATGCATGCAGGCCACACTCGGCTGTGGTTAGAAAAACATACTGGTTGATGCAGTAGTAGCTGATGGATATCTGTTTGCAAGAATTTAGAATTTGCGAGAAAATACAGTTGTTTCTGTCCCTACTAAAACACTGTCAGGTCTTCGTTTTGATACTTCTGTACTTTCCTACCTTTAGTTGGGTGTGTCTTCCAAGGTTCAACAATATTGGTTGCAACACTTCAGTTTATTAATGAATGCCATAGCCTGTGTTCTTGTCTTAGGTCACCATTAACTGTCATTTGATCCTAAAGCACCTCTAACAAACACAGCTTTAAAAACTGGTACTGAACACTTCTTCAAAGAAAAATTGAAATATAGACTTTTGAAAACTCCTAAAGGAGACTTCTCTTTTATCCCTGAACTCTCTAAACTTTATCTATACAATTAAAACTTAAAAAACCTTGGGCTTTTCTGGGCAGTGGTGGTGCTCGTCTTTAATCCCAGCCCTGGGGAAGCAGAGGCAGGCAGATCTCTGTGAGTTTGAGGCCAGCCTGGTTTACAAGAGTTAGTTTCAGGACAGGCTCCAAAACCACAAAGAAACCCTGTCTTGAAAAAACAAAACAAACAAACAAACAAAAAAACCCCAAACACTTTGGACTTTCCAAATGGGCACCTGGGCACATACATACATTCACACACACAAAACACCTCTGTTTTGAAAAAAACTTATTTTCCATTGTAACAACTGCTCATCCTAACTGACGTGAACGTAATAATACTAGAAAATTCTCCAAAATAAAAGGCTACATTAGGGATACACAACTGGTAAGGTATTGCAAATGTTCCAAAATGTGAAGAAAAAAAATCTGAAAAAATTATTTCAGTTCCAAGGAATTCAAATAGGGACACTCAGCTTGTGGTAAGAAGAAATCAAAATGAAAAATGTATTTTGTGGCAAAGAAGAAATGAAAATGAAAATGCATAGACTTGATTGCCTTGTGTACCAAAGGGCTCTTGCTCCCTCTACAGAAGGTGCTGAAACACTGCGCTTTTTCTAATGAAACATTGCACTTTTTTTTTTTAAAGAAACATTTCCTGTGAAGTTCATGATTAAAATGGATTTGGGTTCATGTTTTTCTAAGTATCTTACAAACTTGGCTTTGAACACTTTTCCTTTGAAACCTTTCTTGGGAAATTCAGACTTAGATTAAATTCCATGTAGGAAGTAGAGTATTTTTCACTTTTATATGTATACCCAATAAAAAGCTCAAATTTATCATGGTATCATTCATTGTAACTCCTTTTACCAGTTATATATTGCAAATTATAAAAATAATGCATTTCAAATTAAGAGGTTTAATGAATTCGGTGATTATCTGCTTCTAATTCTGGTCATTTATTTCTTAAATTATTGCCACGGGATGAAGTCTAGCACTAGGATCATCAGTTCACAACAAAGTTGTTTCTTTCATTTGTAGCTTTTTAAACTTTTGGTAATAGCCAGAGGCTTAAGGTTGAGCCTTCAAAGAACTTCATGTTCATAAGGCCCTTTATTTATTTCATAGTTTACTTTTTCCCCTGACTGCACCCTTTAAAAACTATAGGTACGAATATATTATTTTAACAATGTTTCAAGGCTTTTCCATTTACATTGGATGTAATAACAGTAGTTTGTAGTTGAAAAATGCAAGTGACAAAGTAGCTTCTTTATTTATGTGTGTCATATCAGACCATCCTCCTCTGAATATTTATGATGGTTAAAACAGATTGGATTCTTTTTTCCTCTTGGTAGGTGTACTGGTCCATTAGCAAATTGTCTCTCGGAGAAAACAAGAGATACAGTAGAGGAAGATGATGATGAATACAAGATTCCTTCATCCCACCCTGTTTCCCTGAATTCACAACCATCTCATTGTCATAATGTCAAACCTCCTGTGCGGTAAGAAGATGCGCATCCTTGTACCATCCTGCATCTGCATAAGCATCATCAGACTGTCAAGAGTGAGGTTATTTCTATGCAGGTCAACCTTAACGTGCTTGGCTAGATAGAAGTCTGTAACTCCCTCTTGCTACCCTATCATTCCTATTTATTTTCTTCATTTTGTTCTCCCCACACACACCACCCTGGCAATAGCCAATTACAATCTAATAGAATGTAGCTATACCTTATACGTAGTGATGATTAATGCTTGTATTTTCCCTAAGATACTTTAATGAGTTTCATCAGCTCCAAGCATATGTATCAAGAAGAAAAATTAGTGCTTAGAAACTAATATTAATGTGCTAGGTCAACCTTGCTTAGAATTTTTCTTCATAATGTGCAGACTAGTATAATTTATATCCATTTCCCTTCTTGATGTGTAATGTGCTTCTACTGAAATCATAAGACAGTGGCGGGGGGTGGCTAAAGTCCCTTCTCTCAACTTTATTTTTTGACAAAGTACTCTTTTACCTTCTCTTGGGTGGGATAAGAATATAAAGAACATGAGTTTTCTTTTTCATTTTGTTGTTATCCTCACTGTAATCGGACGTTCTTGGTCTTTGAAGTGTCAGCCACATTTACTTTCATAAGAGTTATCAATAATGGCTTACATATATTGAGATGTCAGTTTGTCTTTAACTTAAATCCTGACTTCTCATGCATATAACTGTATCTATTAAACTGTAATAGCATTTATATAATAATTTTCATCTTACTGACATGTCAAGTATGTAACAATCTATTTTTAGGTTTAAATCTTGTTTTCTGAGCTTGGGTTCCCCTTGCATAATATTCCCGGAGTTATACTTGGTTCAGCTTCTGCTCAGCCCCTGCTGGTGGTGGCCCTGCCGCCTGGAACCTCCTGGTGACTGAGTGATGTGAGGCAGTGAACCCATCAGCCATCTCTCCCAACTTTACTTAGCGTCGTGCCTCATTCGGAGGCCAGGTCAGTCAGTTGATGGCATTTTATGAGTTGTTTTTCCTTCTTAGGAGGTGAAAACACACTTCTCAAGTGTGTCACAATGTTTAAAAGGAAGTACTGGGAAAGCAATAGATTTTTTTTCTGCTTGTTTTTTGACAGGGTTTTTCTGTATAGCCTTGGCTGTGCCTTGGAAGTCAAACTGTAGACCAAGCTGGCCTTAAAATCAGAGAGAGCTCCTCCTTCTGCCTTCTGAATTCTGGGCCTAAAGGTGTTTACCACCACCTCCTGGCTAAGATCTTTTTTTTTTAACCAGATCTGTGTCCCATAAGGGATGCTGGTGGACAGAGTTACTTCCCAGACTTAGTGATGTACTGAAGCCTGCAAGAGCCAACTATTTTTTATTAGCCATGCCATAGAGTGTTACTGAGAAGAAAATAGGAGAGCATTTGGGAGCTCCTGGCACCCAGTGAGCTAGTAGGGGGAAAGTCTCACCTTCTTTTCAAGTGTAAATCACTAACAAATTCCAGTTCTTTGGCTCCTACTAATGTGTAGCAATTATTTAAAACTAAAATTGGACAGGAATTTTTTGGTCTCTTTGGGATTCTCATTCTTTTCTTGGGTGGAATACTAAAGGATACAATTTTAATTCATCAAATTTTAATTATCAAGTCATAGTGGATGAGATTTCAGTGACTGGCCTCTTCGATACTGAAATTAAATTTGAATTATGACCATCATAAGTATCTCCCGCCAATTACAAAGAAGTAATAAATGTCACTAATCCTTAAGCTTAATTGTATTGAATTATTTATCTAATTTGTTCTCAAAAATCAGTGGATGGCGGGGAGAGCTCATGTCATCTGCAGAAGACTTCCTCTCCATAGCACTTCCTTTTCCTGTATGCCACTTGTACCACCCCCTTTGGAACATCAAGAAAAATAAATTGTCAATATGTGGGAAGTGAAACAGTAAATGAATAATTCAATTCAGTTTCAGCAAAATCCATCATCATTATGAAGATTCAATACGTAACTATTCTTAAATGAACCATATGTTGCTCGTTAAAAAGAAGTGGCCACCAGAGAGAATAGAAATGAATTTCAGATGAATCACTCTTGCAGTATCTATTGAAATAGCCACTGTCTCCTCCATTATGTATGTACTTTTACTTTGCTCTAAGATATCAGAATAATTCAAAAGAAAAGTACGAAACTTCCCTTTCTAAGACTCTTTGTTAGCCAGCTGTTACTAAGCCAGATGCTAAAGGACATGTATGCTGTGTCTCCCAACCCTCCTACATCCTTCCATGCCCCAGTTTCATCCAATATATTGTTGCCAAAACCAAAATTATGCCTGTTTGGTGAATTGATATTTACCTGGATTAAAACCCTTGATGGGACTTGGCTGCCATCACTTCCCTAAGGTGTCAGAGTCAGAGAGGCAGTGTTTGCTCCGGACAGCAGTGACGTGGGTTCAGACGCTGTAGGTCCTTGAGTGTTCCGTGTCAAACTTCAAGAAAATTGTTGACTGCTTCACAGTCATCCCTCTCTTTTAAGGCCCTAGTCAATTTTTTTTCAAAGAATGCTTAAGTTGCATAAACAAACACATTCAGTGTCATCAGCAAATATTGAGGCCACAATAGTTTTGCATGACATAGTTCTCTGTTACTTCAGAACACTGGTCAGATGCAACTAAAATCTTGCAAAGATATATATATATATATATATGTATATGTATATGTATATGTATATGTATATATGTTTTGTTTGCTGTACAGATGAGTTTATGTTTTCACTAACTCTTGGTAGTTTTAATGGCTCTGATTTCAGTTGGAGAGAGACACTTTTACTTTCAGACATTTACACCTCGTTTTAAAGCACGTGTCAGAATAGGTACAAAGTCCTACTAGTACTTTCTTCCAGAAAAGACAATTGGGTTCGTAGTCTTATTACCTTTGTAGGTATGACAGTGCCCTCTGTGACCCTCACCTCACTCCCGCCATGCCTCTTAAATGATTCTTGCCCTCTGGTCTCCACATTAGGTCTTGTGATAATGGTCACTGTTTGTTGAATGGAACTCATGGTACGCCTTCAGAGATGAAGAAATCAAACACCCCAGAGTTAGGCATCTATTTGAAGGGTATGTATGGAACATATTTTCCTTTGCAATATACATCTTACTGGCTGGAATTTAAAGGCAAAGTTCCCTTCTGTTTTCATACTGAAAATACATTAAGGTTTTGTGTTATCCTCTAGGAGATGTTTTTGATTCAGCCTCTGATCCAGTGCCATTACCACCTGCTAGGCCTCCACCCCTGGACAACCTAAAGCATGGTTCTTCACTCAACAGGACGCCCTCTGATTATGATCTTCTCATCCCTCCATTAGGTTGAAACTTTAAACACAGCTTAAACTACCCCTCCCTCCTCTCTGTATCTGCATTATTAGAATTAAGAGTTCAGTATAATGCAGACTTTGGATTGAGAATTTGCCTAATCTGGTCCTCCAGGTGATGGTGGCGCCTGCGTTCATGTGACAATCACACTAGACAAAATTAATGGTCTAGGAAATAGCTGTAAATTTTAATTGGTTTTCATAGTATCTTTTGAATTTTTAATGTATCTGAATTTTCTATTATAACATGCTACTTCTGTATTCAGAGCAAAATAGTTAACCTAGTTTATTTTAAGCTATATTTCAACTATATAATCCTTTCAAAACCTTCACAAAGTAAAGACCTAAAAGAACTGACCATCAGTGAGGAGTTCATCAGGTTTTCTCTTCTAGACTAGATTTGGTGTTAAGACACAAGAGTGCTGCTCACTCCCCTGGCCTGTGTCCCGGGGCCATTCAAGTGATGGTCTGGAGTGGTAAGGAGGGTCTCCTCCATCTGTGCCCATAAACATGAACTACACTTTACTTCAGCATGAAATGGCCAGGCCCTCTTAGGTTGACTAAATTATTAAAAAGTATAAATTTCATTCTAGAAAACAAGAACAAGTTCTGTTTAATCCATTTATAAGTTTTTTGAATTGTCTGTTAAATCACCAAGAATAGTAAGGGAACTTTTATATTTCCTGATATGCACCACTGGCCAGTATTTTGAACTGTCCAATTACAATGTCTTCTGCTTCTGTTTTATTGGTCTGAGATTTTTGTTTTGTTTTGTTTTCTATTTTTCCTTCTCTTCCTGAATTCTAAGACCTTCCAAATTTCTTGTCTATAGTCTTCTATCCTTGTTTGTGTTTTCTCTGTATTGGGTCTCGACCCATTACTCAAGTCTCTATGGTGTACATTACACTACTTCATATTCTTCTCTGTGGGTCTGTCAGGGGTCAGTGTTTGCATCTCATCTAGCGAAGTCATGTTTTATTGCTCAATATAATTGCCATAGGTTGATGTTGACCTTGCTCTTTAGCTGTTAGAATAGACATTACAGCTTATCTCTTTTCTTGGACCTTCCTCTTGCCTGTCCTGTGCATCACTTCCTACTGTTGACTCAGCTAAGGGCACTCACTTCCTGATTTTCCTGAATATCTGTGTCCAAGCCTCTGCTATTCCACACGCTCCTGATTGTCAGCACCTCATGGATGTCACTTGTATTTCTCTTCTCTCCTATCATAACCTCTCTTTTAAAAGACCAACCAGACACTTTGACTTGTCAGTCATAAATGGCTGAGAACAGGTCCACCTCCCTTTGATAGAATCTAAACATTTTAAGGTTTGATATTCATGTCACCCGATTTCTAGTATGGCACTGATATTTAGGGACAAAAAATAAAAGATTAGGATTTATGTGACAGCAAGAGCCTAGAATGGTAACAAATCTCTCCTATATTCTCAAATACTTTTAATTAAAAAAATATTTATGATGATTCAATCAAATTTTTGTATGCTTTTGCAAATCAAGCACAATGAAAGCAAATTCACTTTAAAGTATTTATGTTTAATGCATTCAACGTAAATACATGTGATTTTTATTATTAACCTATGAATCTGTTTCTATATAGCCTGTCTCACTAACAGCACATTTGACGTACATATTTAGAAACCATATTCAGTTCCCTTTATTTTTGTTCTTAAAGTTCAAGGTAAGAAAGACTCTGGGTTGTCTAGCAAAGTGTAGCAGGAATAAGTCCATACACATAAGACCACACTGCAATATTGTTTATACCTTGAGTAAACCTTAGAAATGCATACATGAAGGGAACTAGCTTTGGGGCCAATCAAAAGGAGATCTCCACTGGCATGTTCTTCTCTGGAGATGACTGCTGTGTAAAAAATGCAGTCTCATGCACTGTGCATGTGCTGTGTGTTCTTTGTAGGTAAACCAAATGTTTAGCACAATGTCAGTGAATTACAGTTCAGTGTATCAACTGTGAGGGGATGGTTGGAAATGTTCCCTGGCATTAAATTATATGTGCATGGTGTGATTTTTCTCATGAGATCCACAAACTCTTTTTATTTCTCATCTGTTCTGCTGATAATAATTTTCAGTTCAGAGTTCTAGTGTACTAATAGTACAGAGGTTACCACGGGACCCTGAGCTGATGCATAGTTGGAAATGCTCCTTTTTATACAAAGACTCAGAAAGCAGAAAAAAAAATGTTTTCATGGCGGTGTTTCAGTCTTTTGTTTGTGTGTGTGTATTTTCTCTCCACACTCTTCTGCAAAATAATCAAGTCCATTATGAATGTCAGTGAACTGTTGAATAAAAATTGCAAGGGAACTTACTTAGAAGTAATGGGAGAAAAGAAATCAGTCCTGGCTTTTGCTTGACTGTGTATTTTGATTAATGAAGTTCTGCTGTTGATAATGACCTTTCTTTAAATGCAGGTGAAGATGCTTTTGATGCTCTCCCCCCATCTCTCCCTCCTCCACCACCTCCTGCAAGACATAGTCTCATTGAACATTCGAAACCTCCTGGCTCCAGTAGCCGACCTTCCTCAGGACAGGACCTTTTCCTTCTTCCTTCAGGTACGAGTGGGTGAAAAGCCAAGAAAGAATTTTCTCTTAACATAAAGTACATCTGAGATCATGCCGCCAAATTCATGTTAGTGTTTCCTGAGACCTGCCACATCAGCAGAAAGACTCCTCGGTAGTGAGAACAGTGGTTGGTTGCTTTGCTTGACACTGGATTGATTAAATGATGGATTAGCACAAGGATGGAAAGAGCAATAAGGAATCATAGTGGTTACCCATGGCCCAGTGGCTGATCCCACACCCGTGCACATGTAAGCAACACCAGTTGAATTTTGTGGGTTATTTACTGTCTATAAAAGTCATGCAAAGGTGGAAAGGAGATCCACTCGTGGAGCAGAAAGCTGAAGGTTTATGGGAGGGAGTTGGGACTGGCTTGTATATTATATATCGTATATATGTTAGCAAATTTTTGAAGAAAAAGAAAGAAGGGATGGACAAAGGGCACGTGTTCTACATATTATACAAAGCAAGTAATGCCTTCAGGTGCCAGTGGGGTCTACCTTCATGCAGTTTATAGATTCCCAGGATGCTGCCTAAGCAAGATCAAGTGTCCTAAGTCAAGCATGGAGCCCCAACTCTTCAATGCTGAGTTCTAGGCAGTTTATGATTGGCGTCCTTTCACTCCTATCCTATGCATGACTTAAATCCTGATTCATGAGGTCTCTGTGCACTGGCTTCTTTTATAACAAAGTTAGGATTTCTAAGAGCTAGCAGAAAATATTTTGTTGCATTTTACAAAATGTTTAATCATCTTTCTAGAAAATCACGGTAGCACACTGCTTAGGGCAGCTCTTCACTCAGAGAGTAAAATGTCATGAAAAACACACATACTAGAATCCAGTGCAGCACTCGGCTTTTAGAATTGTATAACTAAACAAAGGTGGTTGCCCACCTTACTCTGTGGTCTCTGTGCTGTCTAGAATGTTCTTAATTAGTGTACTCAACTTAGTTTGCAGTCCTGAGATTTGAGTTCATTGGTATAATCTCCCAATTTAAAGACAAGATAGATACGCATTTTCTCAAAATATTATATTAAATGCCTGTTTCTGTATGCCAGCCTTCTATGCCCTGCACAGCCGAGTCAAGTCTGGTGTGCCAGCCTTACCACCCGGTGATGTCTCTGTAGTTCAATTTCAGATTGCAGGAACTGCCTTTCTACAAAGAGACCTCATGACTGCAGTGAGGGGAGGAAGGGAAGCCATGCAGAGATGCAGCTCAGGTCCTCCTTTATGCTTTTTATCTTGTGCTTTCACACAAGATTTCTTTCGGCAAAATTATAATTCCCACTACCGTGTGTGGCCCATCCATTCTGAACAAGCCAATCAAACACTAACAAAACCGAAGTCCTCAACAAAAGCTCCTTGATTTGCTATCTCCAAACCCAAGGCAACCGCTGGGCATACGTGCCTTCTTTTCTGTGTAACAAAAAGAGAAAGGAAGCATTCCTTTGTGTGGGAAGGTTGAAATAGACATTTCTGCAATTCGTGCCAGGGCCTGAGCTTAAGCAACAAAGCCAGGACAGCGCTTAAGTCTTGATCACACCCTGCACGAATGTCTTTTTGAAGGACATGGGATGCACCATGTCTCTGGCAGACTTATAGATTTCTCTCTCTTTTCCTCTAACTACAATCTCTTTTGAAGGCCATATCCAATCTTAAAGTCACAATTCAAGTTTCAAGTCTAGTGAAGCTGACTTTGTTAAAGAGAAGTAGTTTTTTTACTTGGAGACATACAAGTTTGTCTGCATAAATAAAATACAAAGAAATACCATGTGGTTGGCAACAGCCTTGGAAAAGGACTCGGGGTATGATTTACTCAAGCCTATTGAATAATTGTCGTGATGGTACTAGCCAGAGAGCTTGTGCCATCTGGGAGGTTGCCCTTACAGAACTAAAGTCAGATGAGGGAAGTCGTCTGCAGTGCCTTTCCCATGTGGAGGCCGCCATGATCAGATGTGAGAAGTTCCAGGGCGAGAGCAACACTCCTTTCTCCTTCTGCGGTGCAGCAGCATCTTCAGGGAATTTGCTGTAAGAAGTCAGGAGAGACCTACCTTCAATCACATTGTGTGTGTTACATTCTCAAATAATGTATGACTGTATAATTACAATTGGCTGAAGCATTTTCAGATTGTATATTTTAATCCTAAATAGGCTTATTTAGTTTTTAAAGAATTTAATTGCCAAAGCTTTATTGATTTTCAAATTTTCCTTATCGGAGGACAGCTAGTAATTATCCTGCATAGTGCTATTTCCTTTGTAACAATAGCTCCAATGTTGTAACTTTCAGCAGGGATACACCTTCACCTTGTACCTCACAAGGAGCAACTTAGCTGGAAACAAAGTTGAGCATGTGATGAAGGAGCAGATCCTAAGTGTTTTTGCTGTGGTCATAATAATTTAGTGTATCACTCTTTAAGTAAAATGGTTTAATGGAAAACATTTAAAAACTGCAATTGTGTATTTTGTAGCCCATTTATAATATTGAAATGTATACAGATTGTAACTTCATTAGCTCGCAGTGATTGTCTAGAAAGGACATAGACATTTCTGGGAAGCCTGTGAATTGGCTCAAAAGCAGTAAGCATGTGTGGGTACTCTGAAGGTACGATAAAGCTGGTGGTAATTGCTCCAGGAAGAGTACATGAAATAATAATTAGATAATGATTTTAAATGGTGCTTACCTTTTCTAGTCAGAAATTAGTATGAAAATAGGCAAGTTTAAAAGCATGTAAATTCTTCTTAAATTATCACATTCTATCTGTTACTGTTTTCAGATTCAAATGAAGAACCAATGAACTAAACTATAGCCTAACTATATGTATTTACAGCCTTTCTTTATGCAAAATCTGTACCTGCATGGATTTATTTTTAGTAGTTAAAATATTGAGTGAGAATAAGCTAATTGCCAAGCTTTTTGCCTGTTGCTGTGCATTCGAGTAAGGAGATCTCATATGAACCATAGAAGTAAGAAAAATCCTGCCCTCAAAGAACTTGGAATAACTTCCGAGATGGTACGCACAGAAGAAAGTAACATGAGGAAACTCGAGAGTGGAGGTGATGGCCTAGAAATTCCTAGTGAGCCAAAGATGTCAGAGATAATGTTTTTATTATTCTTCTGTTTAAAACAGAGAGGGTGCTAAGGCTTTCAGCCACACACTACTAATTTAAAGGCAGGTAGGCTTGCACTGCTCGTGACTTCTGCCAGCACAGACCCGTGTTCTCCCTTTAGTTCCACTGAATGAATTCTATCATTCTTAGTCAAATGATTTTCAGTCTACAATTTATGTTTCACAGTTTTATATGGGAAGGTTTTTAAAAAAAAAAAACCACATTTTTACTGTGTGTTTAAACTTTATTTTTAGTAATGGTATTTTTTTTTTTTTTTTGCAATTGAATTTACTATTCAATGAGCCGGGCTGACAACTGGGTATTAGCATATTTTGGAACTCCCAATATAGTGCAATGAATAAAAAATATCTTACATTTACAGATATTTGTACATTCATCAATTCATTTAAAAATTCCAAACTCCAGGTTTGTTTACAGAGTTAGATTGACACAGAGCTTAAGGAGCTCAAATGGTCCAACAATACTCTTGTAGGCTAAGTGGATAGATACCATTTTTTTTTTCATGCTTTCCTCTCAGCAGCTTTTATTCATTGAAGAGTTTACGTGGGGGAAAGAAATTAGAGTTAAGAGGGGCTAAATAAGTGATCTGAAAAGATAAATAAAAACATGTAGTCTCACTTTTGAAGTCAAGAAAGTAGCATCCCTGAACAAATGGATGAATTACAAAACCCACATAGTCAAAATGGTTATGATTGCTGAGGAAATCAGTTGTCTAATCCATTTTATCGGAATCTACAGTCCTCAAGTTCCCAAAGTTCTTTCTTCAGCCAATCAATGGAAATCATCCTTTTAATTAAAAAATTATCTTTATTTTCAAGATCCCTTTTTTGAGCCAGCAAGTGGCCAAGTTCCTTTGCCTCCTGCCAGGAGAGCACCAGGAGACAGCATCAAACCCAACAGAGCCTCCCAGGACTATGACCAGCTCCCTTCATCTTTGGGTGAGTTGGCTGGCAACAGTAACAATGATGTCCTATTTTAAATAGCACTTTTCACTCTGTAGCCTTGTCTTTAGTTTATTGCACTACACCAAGCATTCACTTATTTTAGCATTCTTTGTGTTTGGCTTCTAAAGCATACATATGAAAGCAACACCCAGAAAACTGCCTCAGGGAAGGAAAAACAAGGCTTAATATTTTGTGTGAACCGTCAGTAAGTGCAGTCTTTGTTTCATGGTATATTCTTTCTTTTACCTTCCATTTCGTCTCATCAGATTTGAGAACTACAGAAAATCTCTTTGTACGTTCTTTCATTTCACATCAAGACAAACATCTCTCTAGAAAGAATACCAAGCCAGTATTACTATTATTTGTTTTTTTGTGGGTTGTTTTTTGTTTGTTTTGGTGGTCGGTTTTGGTTTTTCAAGACAGGGTCTCATGTGGAGAAAGATTTGTTCCTGATAATTGTTATTACCCAGATTTCATCATTCATTCATTTGCTTGACTCATTTGTCCCTGTTTCTGCTTGTGTCTTAACACTCAAGCTAACAGTGTCACCCCAGGTTGCTAGAGTGACTACCACAGGCTTGATGCTAATCAGCAAATACTCCTTTCTTACATTCTGTCAGCTGAGAAGGCCAAGAGAAAGTGCCAGACATTTGGTATCTGGTGAGAATCTGCTTCCTTCTCCATAGGTGACCATCTCCCTACTTAGGCATTGTGAACTGCTGGACCTTTTAATCAGTATTAATCCCTTTCCTGAAAGTTCCGCACTCACAACTTACTCAGCTACCACAAATACCATCTCACTGAAGAATACAAGCAAGGAAAGGAGCCACAACATATCACTGTAACCCCAGCACTTAGAACCTAAAGCAGAAGCCTTACAATGTGTGGAAGAACAGACTGAACTCTCTCTGTCTCTCTCTCTCTCTCTCTGTCTCTCTCTGTCTCTCTCTCTCTCTNTATATATATATAACCCAGAGGTGTTAACCCAGAAAACCTTATTGACCTCTTCAAGTTTTGGTTTATATGTTGTCTGCTAGTTCACGTCTAGTCACTCAGATCCTTCTGTGTGTAGGGTATAGTTCCAAATAAAACATAGACTGATGATAAAGCCTGGAAATCGATGAGTAAAAACATCTGCCAGTCCCATATGGCATGAGAAAGCAAAGCCATTAATGAAATAATGTTAAGATAGACCTTTTCAAAAGCACAACATCTGACTTGAAATGTATTCAGCACCATCAACTGTGTCAAAATAAAGGTATTTAAGTCCTGAGTAGAGTTATCGCAAAACACTGTTTTCACAGCTTCATTGGTGTTGGCTCTCTAACATGTGGGTGTTGTAGGCACAGGAGCCTCCTGCAGGTGTTTGAGCTTTTGGATCAGGGTTAGCATTACAATAGAAATCTCAAGGGTGCTTGGAGTAGCAAACATCCACTTAACCTGATTGAACTAGTTTTTCCCTAAAACAATACAAGAGTACTGTTGTCTGTGGTTTTTGTCCTGTCTGGTTCCTGCAGTTGTTAAGTCCCAAAAAAAGGTCTACATTAGTTATAAACTGATTGACCTAGTAGCTCAGATTTATTAACTCTTATAATTTATAATTCCACGTGCTGGGATTAAAGGTGTCTGCCACCACACCTTGAACTCACAGAGGTCTGTCTGCCTCTGCCTCCCAAGTATTGGGATTAAAGGTGTGTACCACCACACCCAATTACTTTCTTTCTTTATTTTAAGGACTTTTTTCTTTTTTCTCCCAAGCCTACATAAATTTTAGACACACAATAAACCATTTAGAGGTTTTCTTCATCTTTGAATCTATCTTTACTGTATCTCTCTCTCTTTTTCTGATGACATGAGTCTTTAATTTACTAAGATTAAAGTCGTGGCTTTGACGGCTGGATCCAGGCCATTCTTTAGCTTTCTAAGATTCCAGCCTCATGGTGGAGGTACTGGCCAGAGCCATTTTTATTACCATAAATCTGTGGTGTTTCAAGGTCTGTGCCACCACCAAGAAGCATACTGTAGGCTATTCATAAACACCATTTAAGTGATTTGTGGCAGAGCCTCTTAAAAGGGCTACAAAGTTTTTGCAGCTAAAGCTGAGTCAGGAAGCCTCTCTTAAATGAGAGTGCTTGCATCTAGCAAACAGAGCCCACCTAAGAAACTGCTTCTATTAATAAGCCGTGCTTTACTCTATTCTTTTCTATCTAGAATAACTTTCCAAGTTCTCTCAGGCTTTATGTGGATGTAGTTGCCAAAGTGGGCATTCTGTTATCTGAAGTTTTGATCAGGAGAAAAGCTAAACAAAGGATATTAGATTCAGTGTTCTTGTTTTTATTTTTTTAAATAAGGAGGGAAATGCTATTGGACAATGTCCTGTACCCTGTCATTTATATTTTAAATAAATACTGATTGACCAGTAGCCAGGCAGGAAGTAGAGGCGGGACAATGAGAATTCTAGGAAGAAGGAAGTTCTTTTTGCCATAGTGACCCAGCCACAGAAGAAGCAAGATGTGACTGCCTTGCTGAATAAGGTACCAAGCCACATGACTAACATAGACAAGAATAATGGACTAATATGAGTTATAAGAGTTAATAAGAAGTCTGAGCTACTAGGCCAATCAGCATTTATTTAAAACATAAATGGCATGGTACAGACCATTGTCCCACAGCAGAATACTAAGGGCCAAAGCCAGCTGTAGCATCAAATATTTGATCCTAAACTTTGCAGACACCAGCAAAGCACAGAAACAATTTCCTGTTTCTGGGTTGTTTTTGTTAACAGGAATCCTGCTAGCTTTCCACACCTGCACATCTGTACTCACCTCTGAATTAGGTGTACTCAGTTGAAACCTGACCTGGACGCTGTATGCGCCCTTGGGACTCTGTTCCACAATAACCTGTAGTAATAAGGGGAGCGGGCCTGCTTTTTATCCGGCCAGCTCCCGCACGGCTAGCTTATACCCCGAAATAACAACACACAAATTGTATTCA